>JAPKLY010001399.1:0-46313 GCA_026898435.1 Prunella vulgaris | reverse complement strand
AAAATTTCCCCCTTTTTGATGATGCCAAAACCCTTAGAAAAATCCTACCATCTAAATAAGTTACTGATACTATCAGTATTCAGTTCAGGAACCTATATCAGGTCCTTAGTTCTATAGGATGGAAACAGGAAAGGGTTAGTACAGTTCTTGATAAAGAGCAGAAAAGTAAATCAGGAGTCAACGAGATATTGTCTCAGGAATGTAAAAAGTTTCATTGATATAGTAGTTAAGTACAAGTTGTCCTGAAACTATTACAAAATTCCTGAAACAAAGATCCTGACAAACTATTCTAGTCTTCATCATCCTACCTAGCCAAGGAAATCCCATACTTCTTTAGGACTCTGAGCTTGACTTCATGAAACTTCTTCTGATCAGTGAGGGCTCCTGTTCTTGATGCAATTGTTGCCATCTCATTTCTGATCAGATCCATGTTCAGGTGGTTGTTGATGCCGAGGGTTGGAGGTGGATAGGTGATGTGCTTAGGTGCCTTGATCTGAACTCCTGCTCTGTCAGCATGTCGATCAATCTGATCCCAGAGTTCTCTATGATGCAAGGCCATCCATTCAACAAAGATGGTGTTCTTATCCTTGCCTTCGGATGTCTTCAGCCCGTTCCTGACAACATAGTACAAATCTGATTACTTGACATCTGGCATCCATTTCGATTGGAGTTAGCTTTGGTGGTGTTTACTCCTTCTGAGTTTCTTCCTCAGCCTCCTCCAGATGGTCAGATTCGGACTCAGCATCATTGGAAACAGTCCACTTCCTTCCTCGATTGCCTTCCAGATCCTCATCATGGATCTCCTCCTGAACCTCCACGCCCATAATTTCTTGATGCTCTCCCTCTCCAGCATCAGAACTCCCCTGCTCCTCCTGATCAACTTGTCCTTCTCCTCCTTCTTCATCACCTTCTTCGTGCTCCTCCTGAGCAGCCACTGAAGGTTCAGCATGAATCTCCTTTCCGATCACCTCCACCACCTTCATCACTGGGTCCTCCTGAATTGGCTCATGAATAGTTGGAGCCTGTTCCCCCTCAACCTGAGCTACCTCCTCCTGAGTTACGGGCTCAGTGCCAGAAGCTGCTGCTGTTTCAGATGATGGAATTTCAGTAGGTGCCAAAGAAGAAATTGGCACAGCAGCAAGTGTGGCGGTTGATTCGGATGGTTGATCAGGGTGATCAGACTCAGTGTCAGAGTCATGGAGCATTGTCTTCTTCTCACCGATGACAATGCCTTTGACCTTCACCCTCTTAGGTCCAGACTTGACTGTCTCCTCCTGAGCCTTCTGAGCTACTGCTTTGCCTTTTCCACCCTTGCTCATTGATACCTTCTTGATTTCAGTATCGAGCATTCTCTTGATTGTACCAGCAGAGTTCTTGAAAAGGATGTTCTTGTCCTTGAAATCCTCACATCCATCTATATCAACGTCACCAAGAAAGCTTTGGAGCATTACTGACAGTCGTGATCCAAAGTGAAGATTTTTGTCCAGCACGATCCTATCACCATCCATCCTCACCTTCTTTGACTCCTGGACAAGTTTCTAAAGGAAGAACTCCTCCCAGTCGATCAGAGCATTGTCCACCACGGCATCCGAACCCCAGATCTTGGGCTGACTGATCTGCTTCGTACCTCCCATGAAGCCCATTATGCTCTGGACAACGACTTCGAACAAGAGCTTGTACTCAGGCTTCAGTAGCTTCTTTTTCATCGTGCTGAAGATTATTGTAGGAACGATCAGGTACTCGTTCATACAATCCTGCTCTTCTCCAGCCCTGTAAGCAGTCAGGTCCGGCAACTGCTTCTCCTCAGTAGAATGAGGCAGATTGTAGGTCTTCCTGATGAGGTCCCTGACCTGGATCCTCACAGTGAAGTGTTGAACTACTCTCTTCCTATTCTTCTCCACAGAGCGCCTGAGTGGAATCACGGATTCCCACTCATCATCCTCGTTCATCTTCAGATTGGCATAGAAAGTAATGATCTGATGAGGGCAGGTCTTGGCTGGCTTCTTGGTGACGAAACCTAGGAGCCCAGCCTGATTGATGCCTCCATAGACCTGAGAGAGCTCCTTGATGGTGGATCGATGTGAGAAATCCACCAGCCACTCGAAAGGTACTTTCGACTCAACTTCGGAGATGGCAGCGTGAAACCTCCTAGTGTCTTCGAGAGATTGAGCAGCAGAAGAAGCCATGGATGCAAAGGAATTAAGAGAGGTATTTTGCAGAAACGTTTAAGTTAGAAAATATGAGTGCGCAAATTATGAAATGTGCAAAAAACTTCCTTTTATACCCAAAGATTCTGTTTTAATGAACGGATTTGATTAAAAGCCTTTTGAAATTCAACAGATTAGATGAAGGGGTATATCCGGAATAAAACTTTACCAAATTCAGTTATCAAAGCTAATAATTCAAACTTTATGGAAAACTGTTCCCGCCCACTTTGCATTTAATGCGTGTCAGAAGAATATTTGAAATAAATACGCATTTTGCATTTAATAAAAACTGAATAATAAATGAACGGATGGGATGAAAGTTTTAAAAACCTGTGATTGATGTGGTGTCAGAAATGATCGGAAATGATGCAATCAGGCCATAATTAAAGCAAAGGTTCAATAATACATACCAGTCAGTCAGATATAGAAACCTGACTGATACCTCTGAGTCTGATCAGGGTGACAAGCCCTAAGCTCTGTGTCCTGAACATAGCTCTATTCTGATCCTGAAGATCCAAATCTGATGTCTGTTCCCCCTGAAAGCCATCCATCTATCTGCAACCTGATCCTGAGTTAGTCATTCCTTCTGACCACCTTGTTCAATCCTGAACTGAGGTTCAAACTGAACCATCTACTCCTGGGTCAAGAAGTCCTAACTCTACTGACAGCTCAACAAACCTGGTTTCAGGCAAAGCCTTAGTCAGGATGTCAGCTCTCTGCTTGTCAGTAGGGATCCTCTCCATCCTTATATCCTTCTTCTCAGCATGATCTCCTATAAAGTGATGCCTGATGTCTACATGCTTACACCTTGTGTGTAAGACTGGGTTTTGGGATATGGCAATGGCACTATTATTGTCACAATAAATTGAGACATCAGTGGCCTCTATTTGGTAGTCTCTCAGTTGTTGCTTCAACAAAAGGATTTGAGAGCAACAACTGCCAGCCGCCATATACTCAGCCTCAGTAGTAGACGTTGCAACACTGGTTTGCTTCTTAGAAAACCAAGAGATCAGTTTACTCCCTAGAAACTGACATGTGCCTGTAGTTGATTTCCTATCAATCCTACAGCCTCCATAATCAGCATCAGAATAGCCAGTCAGTTCTAGGTTGTCATCAGAGGGATACCAAAGTCCTAAATTGACTGTACCCTTAAGTTATTTCAGTATCTTTTTGGCACTCTCTAGATGACTCTTCTTTGGATCAGACTGATACCTTGCACAAACTCCAACTGCATAAGTGATGTCAGGACGACTTGCAGTCAGGTACAATAAAGATCCAATCAGTGACCTACATTCAGTCTGATTCACTGAGGTCCCCTTCTTGTCAGGATCCAGCTTCTCATTTGTGTTCATGGGAATACGTGAGACTTTGCTGGTCTGAACTCCAAACTTCTGAATCAAGTCCCTCGCATACTTGGACTGATTTATGAAGATTCCGGAGTCAGTTTGCCAGACCTGAAGACCTAAAAAGAAGTTCATCTCTCCCATCATTGACATCTTAAACTTCCCCATCATCAGCTTGGAGAATTTCTCACAAAGCTTCAGGTTAGGTGATCCAAATATTATGTCATCCACATAAATCTGAAACAAGAGAATGTCTTTCCCTTCGGATATCCTGAAGAAGGTCCTATCCACTGTTCCTTTCACGATCCCATGATCTATCAGGAATTGGGAAAGTGTATCAAATTAAGCCCTGGGGGTTTGTTTAAGGCCATAAAGTGCTTTCTTCAGGTGATATACCTTATCACCAACTTCGAACCCTGGAGGTTGCTCAACATAAACCTCCTCGTTCAGTACACCATTCAGAAAAGCACTCTTTACGTCCATCTGATACACTTTGAACTTCTTGACTGTTGCATAAGCCAAGAACAACCTGATTGCTTCCAACCTTGCAACTGGAGCAAAGGTCTCATCATAGTCGATTCCTTCGGCCTGAGAGTATCCTTTGGCCACCAGTCTGGCCTTGTTCCTGACAACAACATTCTTCTCATCCCTCTTGTTCTTGAAGACCCACTTGGTGCCAATGACATGTTGACGCCTAGGTCTCTCAACTAACTCCCAAACCTGATTCCACTCAAACTGATTGAGCTCATCCTGCATGGCTAGGATCTAGTTGGGGTCAGCAAGAGGTTCTTCTATGCTCTTAGGTTCCTGATCACTCAGGCAGCAACAAAACATAGCACTCTCACCAAAGGACAACCTTGTCATGACCCCCTCATTGACATCACCAATGATTTCAGCTAATGATTGATCATCAAGTCACCGCCTCCTGCTGACGGCTGCACTGGGAGCTACTTACGTTCCTTCGCCTGAACCCAAAATGTTAGTCTCGATAATAACAGGCAAAGAAATGGAACTAGCAAGAACAGGGGACACTGAGTCATTCCCTGAGGGTTGCACAGTATCAGGGACATTGTTTCCCCCTACAGAGTTGGACTCAGTAACTGTCTCAGGTGCAGAGGCATCATCACCGACAGTACGTACCTCAGGTTGAGTCTGTGCCTCCGTCTGAGACTCAACATTCTCCGAGGCTGGGGCTTGCTGAGGGTTGGCCTGAGGTCCATCCCGATCCTCATCATCATCCCATCCCTTGGGAGCATTCACCATTTTGATCTTGAACTCAGGATTCTTCAGGCTCAGTCTCGTCACCCTCTTGGTAACCCCCTCAGTGTCAGGACTCAGAACCTATTTTCTACGCACTGATCCAGTCTCATCAAACACAACGTGAGGTGTTTCCTCCACACAAAGGGTCCGACAGTTATACACCCTGAAAGCTTTGCTGACTGAGGAGTGAAGGTGCTGGTGCGTGTGATTGAAAATATTTTAGAGAAGTGTTGTTAAAAATGTCAACAACATAAATGACAACACTACACAGCGGAAGACTTAAACGCACACTTTTGCAAAGGGATATCAAAATTTTCATAGGCTATACAAAATGTATAGACTATGATGCCTCACTAGCAGAGAAACTTCACTATAACTTGTAGTGACATAAATACAAGGTTTACACAAGAAACCAAAATTCAAGGCCGTGCAAGACCTACACAATATCACACAAGGATCTAAACAAGACCTATAAGAATAGACCTAAACAAAACCTAACACGTCTACATTCAGCCGAACGGATTGTTAGATCAAACAATGAATGTTGTGAACAATGCCGAGACTAATGTTCCCAATATTCTGATGAACCGTGTATAACCTAGAATCTAGTGAATGACACATGATCCGTTCAACTATGAATTATACTTTTCGTCCATGCTTTGAAATGATGAAGTGGTGCTCTATTTATAGACGTGAATAATGAGCTCTCCACTCCATGATGAAGTTAAGTAGTGGGCTTCAAAATAACCGCCCATAATGATAACTTCCAAGTTAGTGGGTATCTCTCTACTCAAGCAATGGAACCGCCTGACGTTCTAGAACCTTCTGGGATCTTCATGTCTTCAACTGCCATGCCTAGACAAATAACATAACATGGAAAAATCATTAGGGAAGTTAGTAGAAAGGGCGAATTGTGATGTTGTCTAAAATGATGGCAATACATTGCATAACATTTTTTGTCAACATCAACAATCTCCCCCAATTTGGCCTTTCTACTACAACGCACTGATGTTGATCATAATCAAATAAATTTGATTAAAATTGATCAGAGTTATGTAGACGAAATGATAAAAAATTTATCAAACGAAGTGATGAAAAATTTTATTCGAACTAAATAAAATAAAGCAAGTAAAAAGATAGTTTTGTGGAAATAAAGCACAACAAAAGGTGCTTATGGACCAAAAGGTTAACTATCAACCAAAACAAGTTTTCCGGTCATAAAGCACAACATAAAGTGCTTATAGACCAAAAGGATAATCATAAACCAAAACACAAATCAGAGCATATAAATTAAACGCAAAATAGAGAAGGTTCATAAAGCATACATACAATGCTTTTGACCTAGCAAAACATGCAAAAAAGAATAGCCTAATCTAAGAACAGTTTTTAGGCTATCAACAATATAACAACTTTAAAATAAAAACAGAGTCTAAGCATAATAATGAAAATTCAAAAGAAGTAAAGGAGAGGAGAAGGGCTGAAGATAGAGATCAACAGCTGCATCCACAAGGACCGGCACAAACTCCCCCATACTTCGAACTTCATCATTATAAAAGCTCAACTTTGAACATCATCTGGATTCAGAACATCATCAGGAATGGGTTGTGTGACCCCAACCTCATCAGTAACCACCTCTGCAACAGTGTCTGCAACAGCTTGCCTTAATATGTTGACATCATCTTGAACAACATTATCAGCAACAGCTTCATTCCCTAGTTCTTCTGGATCTACATCAACCTCCATGTCGTGTAACTGTACTCCCCCAAAATTTGTGCGTTCAGCATTTGCATCAACATCAGGAGCAACTCCCCCTGTTGGAGTGGAAAGAAGATTCTCCCAAAATGCTTTTCCGATCTTCAAATCCTCCACATTTGCTAGAAAATTATTAATTGTAGTCTGCAAAGAGGAAATTTGATCAAGAATATAAGAGGGAGTTAGTTGGACAGAAAGAATGGATCCTCCAGGTGACATGTTGGCATTAATGTTGCCAACACGTTCAGTAGCATGTGAGGCAGAAGGTTGGTTCTGATCAGTGTTGGCTGGATTCACACCGGGCAAAGGAACATCAATCACCCTTGGTCCACTGACAAGGTGTGAGAGATTCTGAAGCTGGCTTGGAAACTGCTGATTGTTTCATTTGCTGGCCTAACAAATTCTTTATCTTCTAGCAACAATGAGATCAAACATGGATAGTGTAGCAACCCTTTCCCAGAGATAGGACCAGTATAGCTCAGCATATTTCTGAATATTGTTTGCCCCAAATCAAACTGTTTAATATGAATTTTGTACAAAAGGACAGCTTGTTCCTTTGTCTAAATTGTAGTATTAGTTGAAGGCAACCAATTATAAACAACCAACTTATGCAGGATAGAGAACAAACTTGTCAGCTTGGAAGCACTAAGCCTATTCACCCAAGTAGATACCAAACCACCAGTCAGCACAGAAATCACACCATTCATACCTTCAATTACAGGTTCAACACAATTTCCAGATTTCAGAACACCATTAATCACTCTAGGATTCAACATTATTCTCACATTCCTAAACCAAGTAGTGCCATAGAACTTAGAGTTTTCCCTTCCAGTATGTGCATGCAAGTTAGCATAAAACTCATAAATCCATTCAACAAAATATGGTTTAGCACAAGTCACAGAGTATAACAGCATTCTATCCTCCAAATATCTCACCATCCCAAGTTTTTTAAAATCAGAAACTTTGATCAATTTCTCAGAAAACAGCAGCCTAGACTTAATCTCCTTATATCTCTTGCTTTCAACATTATGATACTCCTCATCCTTATCAGACCTAGCATCTTCATCATCATTACCAGAGTTAGAATGTACCTGAACCTCTTTATCTTGATAAGATGAATCTGAGTGTTGTTCAGAATGTTGCTCATCATCTTCTGATCTTTCAGACCCTGATGTTGCCATCGGAAAGGCAACATCTTCAGCAGCATTTACGGGAACATCATGCAGGATAATCTTTTCTTTCCCTTTATCTTTATTTGATGATCTTTTCTGAGCAATGTACTGATTCAAAGGAATGTTCATGCTGGAATCAGTCTCCTCCGAGCTTTCTTTGTTTCCAATTGGAGCAGGGGAGGCTTCATTCTCTTCATTCTCGCCAAAGACCTTGATAGGATTAGAAGCAATCCTATCTTCAAGTACCTTTCTTCTCTTCTCAAAATAGTTTACTCTCTTTCCCATTGTCCTGTAAGAAACCCTTCGTTTACCACCAGGAGCTGTAGACTTTCCACGGCCACGACTACGAACTTTTTGGAGCCGTTCTCCCAGTTGGAGAGATTCGCTGGAGCCCTCAGAGTCGCCGGACCCACTGTCCAAGTCAGTTTGTCCCTCTGATGCTCGTTCATCGACATAGTCTTCTAGGTGCGCCATTCTTCTCACTGGTTCCAAGTCAATCACACTCTCCCCCACAAGGATTACATGTGTAGTCGTTTGAAGGCAGAGTTGGTTGTAGGCAGCAACCATATCATCCATCGTCGTGTCCGCTGGAAGTTTAATTTCAATTGGACATGTTTTCGGTTCCTTTGGTGAGGGTTTTGAAGTTTCAGGAACAGTAGGTGTTATGGAAGAAGAAGGAACCATTTCGGCTTGGATTGAGAGAGGATTTGTGAAGGTAAGAGTTTGAGGGGCAGCAGGAATCGATACTTCCATCGAGCCGATGGTAATCGACGGCGATGTTGGTGCCGATGCCTGGGCATTTTCAGCAGTATTCTGGGTTTTTGGTGAGGTAGCCATGGAAGCAAGTATTTTCAGAGAGGTATCTTGGGATATTGAATTCGAATGTGATGATTGTGAAGATGCAGGGCTTTCGGTCGTAGCCATCTAATCAAATCAGAGAGGAAAATAATATTAAAATAATCAAACATTAAATATAAACTTAAATGAAATGAAGGAGATGAAGTGATACTACACAAGTGAACAAATAATACCTTTTCCAATCTAATGCAAACAAATGAATTAACTTAGGCAATAATTAATATAAGGCATAAATGATATGAAAAATGAGGACTAATTTATAGAGATGTGAATTGGAGGTTAATTTCGAAATTTTTCAGCTTGAAGAGCACTACCCATAATTGTGATGTGGTGGTGTAAAACCACCCATCATTTCGAAAAATAAGGAAGTGGGTTGATTTTGGAAAATTAAATTAAATAACTACCCATTACACTACACATAATTAATTAAATAAATTCAGAGAATTAATTCACATAATTAAGACTTAATAAAATTAATATTCAGAAAATAAATAACTATCATAGACTTAGTCAAATTTTCGTGCCCTAACAAATGTTGTCAAATATGTCGGCACACACACATCTCAACACGAATTTTACATGAATTTGCTTCATTAGTGTTGCCCCAATTTTTTTTTACAAAAATACTATTTTAGTTCATATTGATCCATCTTTTCAAAAGAGAGCATCGTAGTAGTCAACTCCGTGTCCCATAGTTACTCAATGGATTATGAACAAATTGATGCAATTTTCATCACCTTTTGAAAGAGATCATCGTAGTCGCGAGCTCCGTGTCCCATATTTACTCAGTGATTTAGCATCTTTTAGTGTATATTTTTAACGGCATTTAAGAGATTTGTGTCCAGGACTTTCAAATGTTCCAACAAGTAAGTACGAAAATAATAACACATCTAATCAAGTTATAAAGTAACTGAAATATAAAAATACTTAGTCAAAATTATGAGAACTAATAAATGTTGTCACAAATGCTGTCACCATTTGCTACAACACTCGTCATAATTTTAATTAATAGTGCATAGACCAAGAGATTTCTTAAGAGATGAAAATCTTTAGTCATCAAGGGCTTTTGTAAAAATGTCCGCAAGTTGTTTTTCAGTAGAAATATATTCTAACTTCACAATTTCTTTCTTTACAAGATCTCGAATAAAATGATGCCTTATACTAATATGCTTAGTTAATGAATGTTGCACAGGATTTTTTGAGATATTAATTGCACTAGTGTTATCACACATAACAGTGAGCATTTCACAATTTAAACCATAATCATCAAACATTTTTCTTAACCAAAGTAATTGAGTACAACAACTCCCTGTTGCAATATATTCTGACTCGGCCGTGGATAGAGAAACATAATTTTACTTCTTGCTATGCCAAGAGATTAAGTTGTTTCCCATGAAGAAACAACCTCCACTCGTGCTCTTTCTATCATCACTATCACCTGCCCAATCAGCATCACTATAACCACATTACTTACGCTCATCTTCCCTATTGTTTGAACTCCAAAGTATTATTCTCCAATGATTTGATTTGACGGATAATTTTTCAGTATGCGTGAATACGGTGTTTTATCAAAAATATTTGGATACTCTATAGGTTCTGACTTTTTAGCCGATGTTGTCTCAAATGCTGGCACATTTAGAGCAACATTTCTATTTTGGTCAGAATCTATAGGTTTTGAAATTTCAACCAAATCAGTAATATCCTCTTCAAAGTTTGTTCCTGCAATAGTAGAATCATCATCAAACACAACATTAACTGATTCTTGCACAGTGTCAGTTTTCAAATTGTAGATTCTATAGGCTTTACTATTTCTAGAATAGCCTAAGAAGAATCCTTTATCACTTTTTGAATCAAACTTATGCAATTGATCCCTATCATTCAAAATGTAGCAAACACAACCAAAAATATGAAAATACTTCACATTTGGTTTCTTATTGTTAAGGAATATGGAGTTATTTTGGAATTAGTTCTAAGATAGACTCTATTAGTAATATGACAAGAAGTATTTAACGCTTCAGCCCAAAACCTTTTAGATAAATGTTTTGATAAAAGTAAAACCCTAGCCATTTCTTGCAAAGTCCCTATTCTTTCTTTCCACAATTCCATTTTGTTGTGGGGTTTTTGGTGAAGAAAACTCTTGTATGATACCCTTATTTTCACAAAATTCAGTAAACAAAGCATTTTCAAATTCCCTACCATGATCAGACCTAATTCTCTTTACTTTGGTATTGAAAACAGTCTTGAATCTTTTATAAAGAATTTTAAAAGCATTAAAAGTTTCTGATTTGACTTTTAAATATTCTACCCAAGTGTATCTAGAGTAATCGTCAACAATAACAAAAGAATACTTTTTCCCACCAATACTCTCAGTTTTCATAGGACCCATCAAGTCCATATGTAAAAGTTCAAAACAATGTGTTGTCGAACAGTGTGCCAACATTTTATGTGACACTTTGATTTGCTTACCCTTTTGACATGCTTGACAAACCTTGGTTTTGTCTAACTTTAAAGAAGGGAGACCTTGAACAACAACAAGTCTAATCAAATCATGAATGCATCTATAATTAGCATGACCAAGTTTTTGAGGCCAAAGAGTATTTTCATCTAATTTCACACTATTGCACGTTTCATTCGATTCAATCAAATAACAATTATCTACAGACCTATTACCAATCATAAGACACTCATCATCATTATTGAGCACATTGCATGAATTTTTATCAAATTTAACATGCAAATCATCATCACATAATTGACTTATACTAATCAAATTAGCACGTAAACCATCAACATGCAACACATTGGTTAACTTTGGAAAACCATGAACATTCAAGGTACCTTTACCAATTATTTTTCCTTTTGAACCACCTCCATAGGTAACATTTCCACCATCATGCATTTTATAATTTGTAAGAAATTTAATATCACCAGTCATATGTCTAGAACATCCACTATCAAAACACCATAGACCAGGAATGCATGCTTTTAAGGAGGTATAAACAACATTACATTTCATATCAGACTCTGTTGGGACAATCTGAGTATTTTGATTAGATCCTAAAACCCCTGATGAATTTGCCTAAGTATAGCTGTTCAGGATAAAATAGTTCAGGATAGTTAGGTTAGTAATTCAATACAGGAGGACCATGCTGAAGACTGAAGAACATTGGAGTCGACCCAATTTACTGAAGTCAGAAGTGTAAACCATCCTGAAGGAGTCAGTCAGTCTCGCCGAAGATTGTCTGTTCTGAAGCTGAAGATCGAAGCCTGCTGATTCATCCTGAAGTCAATCCTGAAGTACCATTGGCTGATGTTTCTACTGAGTACACTAAGCATACTCAGGACAGAAGTCAGTCAGTGAAGAGTAAGTGTCACCTATCAGGCTGTGCTGAATGCACATAGGACCTGACTTAGGCCTTGGTTCAGTTCACCTGAATCCTGTAAGTCCGAAGCAAAAAGGTAACACATACTGAGCTGAATAACCTATCAGGCTGTGCTGAATGCACATAGGTCCTGACTCAGGCTGTGGTTCAGATCACCTGAATCATGTAAGTCCAAAGCAAAAGGTTATTTATGCTATGGGACAAGAGACAAAAAGAATGTCAGTAAGACTCCATTAAGACACACGTTCAGACTGAGTTATTAACAAGAGACTCAGAGCATTGAATGTACGAGGAAGAACAAATGTCTGAAGGTCAACTAGCCGTTATAGCGGAGAGCCAATGATCTTTCGACGCGCATGCACGGAGTCTGCGCAGCATTTAATGCGGCATTTAATGAGTCTCAAAAAGTTGCAGGTGATGTGACAACTTGCCAGAATAAGCATGGCGGGTAGGTCAAACAGTATTTCTAGCCTGCAATCTACCTAAAATAGGAAAGATTTGATTTGATCTCCTCCAACGGATCTATTTTGAATCTTGCCTATAAATATGGAGAACCTTGCACCCATTCAAGGTTAACGGGAAATTTCCAAGAGAAAACTCTCAAGAATCCAAGAACACAAAGCATATCATAAACAACACTCTGCAATTAAATTTCCCTAGTGTTGTAGTAGGATTCACTCTGTATTTGCTTAAATCGATAGCTCTATTATTTAGCATTGTTTTGTATTGCTAGAGCTATCTTAGTTGGAAACCAGAATACCAAACCACTCAAGGTGTGAGATTGGTTGGTTAGAAGGACTGGGACTTGTAAAACGCCCAGGGGTCAGTTCCTAAGAGAGGAAGTTGGCTACTCGTGTCCCTTGGCACGTAAAACCCAAGTACCTATCCTCAGGGTTTTGAGGATAGCTTCCTGTTAAATCAGGTCGTGGACGTAGGAGTTGGTTATCTCCGAACCACGTTAAAAAGTCCCCTGTGTGCTGATTTACTGTTCTGTTCAGGATCATAACTGTTATCATATTAAAATGAACATACTGCATTGTTCTTAACCTCAGGACTGAATCACTCATTTTGAATCTGAATACTGTGCACTCAGCCTTAACCACCAATTTGCTAAGCAACTCAGAGAAAATATTTTCAGAAACTAAAACGAGTAGAATCTAAGGGCTCACTTTCCGCACGTACTCCGGCTCACTGAGATAGTGGTCCAACTGACTCGTTTCCGAGCAGTCAGTAGGTTTGTTATCTCTACTGAGCCTCCGAGCACATTACTCACACTCGGTTTATCTGACTCGTTACTGAATCGTCCCTGCTGCCCCTGTGGACCTTTAGCGTACTGAGTACTTCAGGGAATCCTGACTGAGTGCGTTAGAGCATTTTTCTGAGTCTTTCAGAAAAATCTGACATCAGTGTATTCCCCCCCATACACTGATTTAACTCGTTTCGGGACCAACAGACTCACTGACTTTTTCATGATCATGTTGTTGAATATGTTGTGTTTTACCAGGCAACATATTACAAGACATTTTAGATTCCTTGTATTTAAAACAGTAAGGACGAATATGACCCTTCTCATGATAAAAATGACATACAAAATCTCTAGGATGAGAAGTAACAGATTTACTATCTCTTGCCTTAACAAATTTTATGGGCATATCATTTTGCATGATTTTTGTAGAGTTAGAATCATACCCAATACATTCTTTACCTACATTCGAAGTTATCAATGCATCTTGTAATTTTTCTGCACCTTTGGTAAACTTTTTGAACCTTAAGGTTGTGCTTTGTAGTTGTTTTTTCAAGTTGCATATTTCTAGATCCTTTTTAGTAAGCAATACTTCCAATTTTGCTACTGAATGCTTTAAGTCATCATTCTCTTTGATGATTTATTGAATATAAACCTGTTCTTCACCTGAAATATTCATCTCTGAAAAAGAACTCATTAGACAACTTTCATCTGGACTGATTTTGTTTGATGTAGTCACAAATGTTGGCACATTTGTTTTAACATCAGACTCAAAATCGTCCAGTAAATCATCATTTGTATCATAGAAAAGAATTCTAGCAGAGAAAGCAAATTCATCATTTTCTCAATGTCAGGTTCATTATCAGAATCATCACTCAAGGTAGTATTAAAATTCAATTTCTTTTTAATCAAGGTGATAGCACATTCATTAGCATAATGACCATATCTAGTACATGCATCACACCTAACATTTTTTCTATACTCGGGATCGAATTTAGTTTTATTACTCCTATTAAACTGTTTTGATTTATCAAAACTTTCTTTCTTTTCAAACATTTTAGGAGTAGAAGTACCTTGATTCCTATTCTGAACATTTACTTTTAACATATTAGCTCTATTTTTCAAAAATGAATTGAACTGCTAGGTTAATAAAGAAATGTTGTCAGAAGTGTCGGAACATATTTCAGAACATTCATCATCTGAATCAACTTCAGTAATAAAAGAAATGTTTTTAGAACTAGAAGCATCATTTTTCTAAGCAACAACCTTTTTATCAGAATTAACTTCATCTCTTTGTTAAAAATTCATCTCATAAGTTTTTAAAATACTAATCAATTCATTAAGACTTATAAGATCAGTGTTTTTGGCTTCTTCAATAGCATAAATTTTTGCATGAAAACGTTTTGGTACGGTTCTTAAAACCTTATGGACTAATCTTGTATTAGAGATAGGTTCACCCAATGAATGTGATTCATTAGAAATCTCAGTGATCCTTTCACTATACGAAGATATATTCTCATCATCTTTCATTTTAAGATTTTCAAATTTTGTACCTAACATTCTAAGCTTAGTTCTACGAACACTCTCAGAACCTTCGCAATGTTCTTGCAAACGGTCCCAAGCATCTTTTGTTGACACACAATTCGAAATGATCTTAAACATAGATACATCAGTTGATGTAAATATTGCATTAAGGGCTTTCGAATTGTAGTTAGCAACCGTTACCTCATCATTTGTCCAATCAATTTCTCGTTTGACACGGGCTTCATTATCATCATCGACTGGAAGTAGAGGCTGAGTCCAACCATATAGAACACTCATCCATGCTCTTTCATCAAGAGACTTGATATACATCCTCATCTTTGGTTTCCAATATGAATAATTGGAGCCATCTAAGATAGGAGGTTTTAGTGAGGGAGTTAATGGATATTCCATTGCAAAAATACACAAACAAAGGATCTTAAACTAAATGTGTCTAGTTTGTAGCTCTGTTACCACTTGAAGGTGCTGGTGCGTGTGATTGAAAATGTTTTAGAGAAGTGTTGTTAAAAATGTCAACAACATAAATGACAACACTAAACAGCGGAAGACTTAAACGCACACTTTTGCAAAGGGATATCAAAATTTTCATAGGAAATACAAAATGTATAGACTATGCTGCCTCACTAGCAGAGAAACTTCACTATAACTTGTAGTGACACAAATACAAGGTTTACACAAGAAACCAAAATTCAAGGCCGCGTAAGACCTACACAAGATCACACAAGGATCTAAACAAGACCTATAAGAATAGACCTAAACAAAACCTAACACGTCTACGTTCAGCCGAACAGATTGTTAGATCAAACAATGAATGTTGTGAACAATGTTGAGACTAATGTTCCCAACATTCTGATGAACCGTGTATAACCTAGAATCTAGTGAATGACACATGATCCGTTCAACTCTGAATTATACTTTTCGTCCATGCTTTGAAATGATGAAGTGGTGCTCTATTTATAGACGTGAATAATGAGCTCTCCACTCCATGATGAAGCCAAGTAGTGGGCTTCAAAATAACCGCCCATAATGATAACTTCCAAGTTAGTGGGTATCTCTCTACTCAAGCAATGGAACCGCCTGACATTCTAGAACCTTCTGGGATCTTCACGTCTTCAACTGCCATTCCTAGACAAATAACATAACATGGAAAAATCATTAGGAAAGTTAGTAGAAAGGGCGAATTCTGATGTTGTCTAAAATGATGGCAATACATTGCATAACATTTTTTGTCAACATCAACAAGGAGTATCCTAAGAAAACTCCCTCATCAGACTTGCTATCGAAGGCTTTAAGCAGGTCTTTCCCATTGTTCAGGATGAAACACTTACACCAAAAAATATGGAAATAGGAGATGCGAGGCTTCCTTTTATTCCAAGTTTCAAAAGGTGTTTGAGCATGTTCGTTGTTCAGCATAGATCGGTTCTGAGTGTAGCAAGCAGTGTTGATTGCTTCAGCCCAGTACTTCTTGGGCAGTCCTGACTCAGCCAACATGGTCCGGGCAGCTTCCTTCAGGGTCCGGTTCCTTCTCTCAGCTACCCCATTCTGCTGAGGGATCCTGACTGTAGAAGTCTCATGAGAAATACCAAGGTTAGTACAAAAATTAATTATAATTAAGTTGATAAACTCAGTTCCCGATCTGATCTGATCCTGACGATGCTCTGACCGTGTTTAGTACTCAATTTCTTGAGTAACTCAGGAAGCTTGACCTGAGTCTCCTTCTTGTTCAGCAAGAAAATAACCCATGTGTACCTAGAATAATCATCAACAACAACAAGGGTATATTTCCTACCATTCATTCTGACAGGAGTAATTGGACCAAAGAGATCCATGTGCAGGAGCTGAAGCACTCTGTAAGTTGAGAAGGCATCTTTCTCCTTAAATGAGGCTTTGGTTTGCTTGCCTTCCTGACATGCTCGGCACACGTGGTCTTTGCTAAAACCTTCATTAGGTAGACCCTCTACAAGAGAAAGTCGAGAGATTTTGTTAATAATCTTGAAGTTTAAGTGACTCAGGCATTTATGCCAAGGCCAACTGAGTTCTGATGAACTCTTAGCGACCAAACAAGTTTCAGGAGAGCTACTCTTGAAGTCAACAAAATAAACGTTGCCTCTCCTGACATCTGTAATCAGATTCTGCCGTGTAGATTTATCTTTCACAACGCATATGTTAGATGTAAACTCTACACTATATCCACGGTCACAAAACTGACTGACCGAAAGCAGGTTATGCCTAAGACCCTCAACGTAGGATACATTAAGCACTCTAACAGAACCAACAACAAGGGTACCGAATCCTCAGGTGAAACCCTTAAAGTTATCACCAAAGGTTACCTGCGGGCTTTCCTGAGCTACGTAGTCCTGAAGGAGATCATGAAATCCGGTCATGTGCCTGGAACACCCTGAGTCCAAGTACCAGTCCTTCATTAGATCCTCCTTCTTCTTCTTGTAGCCCACAGCGACCTGAAAAGAATCGGGCCTCTGGTACCCATCTCGTACTGGGTCCTACAGTATCATCCATACCCTTCGGGATCCAGATTTGTTTAACCATTCTGATGGCATCAGAAGTGTAAACCTGTCTGCCTGAAACATCAACATACACTATCCTCTTCTTCCTTTGTGCCTCGAAAGTTAAGGGTGTATGTTTGTCAACCTTAGGTTCAGGAGCCCTGGATTGATTCCTGGGGGTGGGCTCCTGTTCCTTCTTGGCCTGGGTGCATAGGGTTGAGGTCTGTCCTGAGAAAGAGAAGTTCGGGCCTGACCTCTAGGCACTTGAGGTCTGGCCTGAGCGTTATCGGAGTCAGGCCTCCGTTGCCTTTCAGGGGCCACATGGTTCATCCTTCTCCTTTGAGGATTGGGATGTTCCTGATGGGCCCTGTGCCCTGTCTGAGGCCTCTGGACCTTAGTAGTCCTTGGCCTTGCCTGAGGTTTCCTCTAGCCTGAGTTCCTTCTACCCTGAGCACTTTGAGGTTGAGCCTGAGAAGTGCTTGGAGTAGAATTCTTTCGGGCCTGAGAATTCCTAGACTGAGCCTTGGAGTTCCCTTGGTCCTTCTTCCTCGGCTCTGGATGAGGAGCCTGGGCCTTTCCCTTAGGTTTCGGCATAGATTCCTCAGTCCTTTGCCTGACAGGTTCAGGCACTTTCTCCTTCCCTTTGCCTTTATCCTGACGAGTAACACTTGGGCTCTTGTCGTCAGTTTGGGCAGGGACAAACTTCTTCTGAGAGTTGCTCCCTGAAGCACCTTTCTTCTTCTTGCCCTTTGGGTCTTTAGAGGCATCATAGCCTAACCCAACTTTTGCACCATCAGTCAGCTGAGAGAAACTTGTTAACTCATCAACCACTTGGGAAGATGTGTGTAACTTCTTCAGCTTTTCCTCAAGGTGCCCATTTGCCTTTTTCAGGGCCTCAATCTCAGTGGTGTATTGAAGCACCAGCTTCTGATGAGCATTCTCTTTTGAGATCAGCTCAAGATCCCAAGCGGTTTTCTCAGCACTGAGGCGAGCTTGCCACTCAGTTTCGAATATCTCTCTCAGAGCAATACGCTCAATCATTTGTTGTTCCTGAGCAAGGAACTGATCAGTGTCACGAGTCTCAATCAGCGAGCTGATTATAGCATTGAGTCTTTCAACCGCCACTTGAGTTTCATTATGCCTATTCCGGGCATGAAGCAACTCTTCCTGGAGGTTTACTAACCTCAGTGCTTCCTCAGTATCTCTCACTCTGAGAGACTCAGTTAACTGATCGTTCTCACCACTTAGTTGTGCAATCACATCCACTGTGTGAATATGAGTCTCCTGTAGCCTTGAGAAATCAGCCATCAATTGCTCTAAAGCAAGATGAAGGTTGAGATCTCTTCCTGAGTATGAGCTAAGCTCAGGTGCGTGATCAGGAGAAGAGGCAGAAGAACAAACCTCATCATCTGCCATCAGGTAGAGGTCATCATACTCCTCATCGGAGAAGAGTTCAGGGGACCGGCGTCCTGGGCCATCTGAATCTGAGGAATCCTCAGCAAGCAATGCTCTCCGGTCTGATGCCTTGAGTTCTCTCTTGGCTCTCTGATCTTCTCGCTCACGAGCACTGATCTCCGGACAATCATACTGATAATGTCCGGTCTTGTGGCAGTGGTAACACTGATCTACATCAGAAACACCCTTCTTATCAATGTACCTTTTATCAGATGCCTCCCTCCGGCTCCCTGATGATCTTTCAGGCTTGGAGCTGGATCTTCTAGGATCATCATCATCTCTCCTCTTGGAGCTTTTCTCATCTCTGTGCCGCTCAGGCTCGTCTCTCTCTCTCCTGGATTCAGAACCCCTCATTTCTTCCCTCCGGGGGCTCGATCTCCTGGGGCTGGAATACCTGCGGTCAAGATTGTCAGTATAAAACTTCTTATACCTACCAAAATGAGAGTTCAGTTTCTCGAATCGTCGTGCCATCAGGCTGTACTCCAGGGCTAGCTCATCCTTCTTCATCTCTCTGAGTGATTTCGAGCTAGATCCAGCCTCAGGCTCAGGAATAGCTTTAAGAGCCACACTCTTTTCCTTCTCAGGTGTCTTCTCCTCACTCACATCCTCACTGACAGCACCTTTCTTCTTCATCTTATCGAGGTCGAATTCCAGAGCCTTTAACTCTGAGAATAGGTGAGAGTAAGGGATGTTTGTGAGATCCTGAGTGTTCTTCAACAAGATCACTCCTGTGTCCCATCTTTCAGGGAGACAGTTCAGGATTTTTGATGACACCTCCCTCTTGGGAAGGTCCTTCCCAAGGGTTGCTAGCTCGTTCATCATCCTAATGAACCGAGCTTCCATCTGATCGATGGACTCTCCTTCTAACATCCGAAAGGCCTCAAACTTCCTGATAGCAAGATCATGCTTGTTCTCCTTGGTCTTCTCTGAGCCCTCACTCATCTCCTTCAGTGCATCCCAGATCTACTTCACAGTTGTCAGATGCATGAGCCTAACCGAGTTCTCGTAAGAAATGGTGTGGAGTATAATGTTCTTTGCAACATTATCCAGTACTATTTGCTTAATCTGATCAGATGTAAGCTCGGACCTCTCCACTAGCTCATCTCCGGCAGCCGAAACATGGACATTACCAGCTACGGGCCAGGTGGTCTGAAGATTCCTCATAAATCTGATCGGACCATGCTCAATCACCTGGGGCATCTGATCATGGATGGAGTAGAGAATTCAGGAAGACTGCCTTCAAGGTGCTTAGAACCGGATGCCATGATACGCAAGTTTTCAGAAACAAGATCTGTTCAGTTGACCACCAAAAGTTTCTCCTCAGAAACTGTTGGTAAACAAAGTCAGTGGTCTTTTGAACCACTGCTCTGATACCACTTGTTTGTCCCGAAACGAGTATAAATCAGTGTATGGGGGGGATACACTGATGTCAGATTTTCCCGAAAGTCTCAGGAAAATTCTCTTTCAGACTTGGTCAGGAAGCTCCTGATATGTTCAGTAAACTGATGGTCCTTAGGGGCAGCAAGGACGGATCAGTAATGAACCAAATAGGCTAAGTCAGAGTTGTGCTCTCAAAAGCTCAGTAGAGATAACAATCCTACTGACCGCTCGGAAGCTAGTCAGTTGGGCTACTATCTCAGTAAGCTCAGTTTAGTGCGGAATGTGAGCCCTTAAGTTTCTACTCGTTTTAGTTCCTGAAAACTTATCAGTTTGTTTAGTGAAAATGTGGTTAAGGCTGGTGCACAGTTTTAAGGTCAGGATGACAAAGTCAGTCCTGAGGGTTTTCCAAAACAATGCAAGTATGCTTCAGTTTAATATGATGACAGTTATGATCCTGAGTAAATAGTAAATCAGCACGCAAGAGTCTTTTTAACGTGGCTCGGAGATAACCAACTCCTACGTCCACGACCTGATTGAACAGGAAGCTATCCTCAAAACCCTGAGGATAGGTACTTGAGTTTTACGGGCCAAGGGACATGAGTAGCCAACTTCCTCTCTTAGGAACTGAACCCTGGGTGGTTTTACGAGACCCAGTCCTTCCTACCAACCAACTCATACACTGAGGGGTTTGGTATTCACGTTTTCCAACTATTGTGTATTGATCCTTCTAACAAATCGGTTATAAGGATAGGATCAATTCTCTAGCAAAATACAGAAAAGATTCCTACTACAATACTAGGGAAATTTAAGGTTTCAGAGTATTGCTTCTAATGAACTTTGAGTGCTTGGAATCTTGAGAGTTTCTCTTGGAAATTTCCCGTTAGCCTTGAATGGGAGCAAGACCTTCTGTATTTATAGGGAGGTTTGAAATAGATCCGTTGGAGGAGATCCCTCTCAAACCCTCCTATTTTAGGTAGGTGCAGGTACTGGTTGTCCTTGTCTGACAGAGACCATACCTAGTATGGCAAAGTTTCTGATCCGCCGCCTGCACCTCTGAGAAGCATTAAATGTGCTCAGTCTCCGTACATACGTGTCTCCTTCTAACTGGTCGCTTTGTCAATGTCTAGTTTGTCGGCATTGACTTTACTGAACCTCGTACATTTATAACTCTCAGTTCCTCGTTCTTTACTCAGCGTAAATGTTTGTCTTATGTTGGAGACTCTGACATTCTTTCTGCTTCATCAGACTTCCATTCGCAAGTGTAACCTTGGGGTCTCAGGACTTACAAGTGTCAGGTTAACTGATGCTAAGCCCAAGTCAGGACTTAAGAACATCAGAGGGACATTCAGCCTCATCAAGGTTACTTGAGCCTTCACTGATAGAGATTTCCCTGAGCATGCTTAGTCTACTCAGTTCTGTCAGAATCAGTGGTCTTCTTCAAGATGGCTTCTAGGCATCTTCAGGAGTCTTTCTAGGTTTTTTAGGTTGCAGGTTCAGGTTGATCCTCTTCAGGATGATCAACGCCTTCAGGGTTAGAGATATTTCAAACTTCAGACTTCAAGGATGTCTCTATCAGTCTTCACTCCTCAGTACGTCCCCCCTGAACTGAATACCTGTGAATAGAAAATCTATTCTAACCTTTTTATCCTGAGCCTATCATCCTGATAAACTATACTTAGGCAAATTCATCATGGGATTTTAGGATCTAATCAATACACTCAGATTGTCCCAACAGAACTCCAGAAGGTGCCACAGAAGAGATTGGCACGACTGGAGTGGCGACTGATACTGATCTAAGATCAGCCTGGTCAGATTCAGTATCAGAGGGCTCATGCCTCAGCAATGTCTTCTTCCCCTTGGGCTCTTTGATCACAATTCCTTCCACTTTTACCTTTGTCGGGGCGGTCTTGGTCTGCTCCTCCTGAGCCTTCGAGTCAGTGCTTTTGGCCTTACCCTTTCCCTTGCCCCTTGTGACCTTTTTTATTTCAGTGTCATTCATCCTCTTGATTGTTTCAGTAGCACTTCTGAAGAGGATGTGTTTGTCCTTGAAATTGACCAGCTCAGCCTGATCGATGTCTCCAAATGGTAGACACTAAAGCATCACTGAGAGCCTCGATCCATAGTGGGGATTCTTGTCAAACATTATCTTGTCACCCACTCTTCTCACCTTCTTGGATTCCTGGACAAGTTTCTGAAGGAAATATTCCTCCCAGTCGATTCTGGCATTGTCCACCACAGCAGCCAAACCCCTGATCTTTGGCTGACTGATCTGCTCCATCCCTTCGATGAAGCCCATAATGCTTTGGACCACAACCTCAAACAATAACTTGTATGCAGGTTTCAGGAGCTTCTTGTTCATCGTTCTAAAAATCTCCTGAGGAACGATCAGACACTCGTCCATACACTCATGCTCTTCTCCAGCCTTGTATGCAGTGAGATAATCTAGTTGATCATCCTCAATAGAGTGGGGCAGATTGTATATCTTCCTGATGAGTTCCCTTACGTTCACCCACTCAGAAGAATGTTGAACGATCTTCTTCCTATTCTTCTCAATCGTTCGCCTGAGTGGAATCACTGATTCCCACTCATCATCGTTGTTCAAGGTCAGATTGGCATAGAATGCCACAATCTGATGGGAGCACGTCTTTGCTGGCTTCTTGGAGACAAAGTCTAGGAGCCCAGCCTGGTTAATCGCTCCATAGACTTGACAAAGCTCTGGAATGGTGGATCGGTGAGAAAAATCCACCAACCATTCATATGATACCTTCGACTCCACATCAGAGATGGCGGCATGGAATCTTTTGATATCATCAATGGACTTGGAAGCAAAAGAAGCCATTAGTGCAAGGATTGGGAGAGATAAATTGCAGAAAATATGGGATAGGAAAATATGAGTGCGTAAATGAAGGGAAATGCACAAGTTTTCCTTTTATACCCAGAACTTTAGTTTTGATGGACAGGTTGGATTAATATACTTTTGAAATTCAACGGATTTGATGAAGGAGTTTATCCTGAATAAAAGTTTTATCAAATTCGGTTTTCAAAGTTAATAATTCAAAACTTTATAGAAAACTGTTCCCACCCACACTCGCATTAAATACTCGTTAGAGGATGTTTGAAATAAATTCCAATAATTGCATTTAATAAAAACTGAATAATAAATGAACGGCTGGGATGAGAGTTAGAAACCCTGTGATTGATGTGGTGTCAGACATGATCAGAAATGATGCAAGCAAGTCATGATGAAAGTAAAGGTTCAATAATACATACCAGTCAGTCAGATATTATAACTTGACTGATACCTCTTGAGACCGATCAGGGTGACAAGCCCTGAAATCTGTGTCCCGAACCTAAACCTATCATGAACCTGATGATTCTAAAACAAATGTCTGTTCCCCCTGAAAGCCATTCATCTCTCTGCAACCTGATCCTGAGTTAGTCATCCCTCCTGACCACCTTGTTCAATCCTGAACTGAGATTCATACTGAATCTCCTACACCTGCGTCAAGAAGTCCTAACTCTACTGACAACTCAACAAACCTGGTTTCAGGCAAAGCCTTAGTCAGGATGCCAACTCTCTGTTTGTCAGTATGGATCCTCTCCATCCTTATATCCTTCTTCTCAACATGATCTCTTATAAAGTGATGCCTGATGTCTACATGCTTTCACCTTGTGTGTAAGACTGGGTTTTGGGATATGGCAATGTCACTATTGTTGTCACAATAAATTGGGACTTTAGTGGCGTCAACTTGGGAGTCTCTCAGTTGTTGTTTCAACCAAAGGACCTGGGAGCAACAACTGTCTGCCGCCATATACTTAGCCTCAGTAGTAGACGTTGCAACACTTGTTTGTTTCTTTGAAAACCAAGAGATCAGTTTACTCCGTAGAAACTGACATGTGCCTGTAGTTGACTTCCTATCAATCCTACAACCTCCATAATCAGCATCAGAATACCCTATCAGTTCTAGGTTGTCATTAGAGGGGTACCAAAGTCCTAAATTGACTGTACCCTTCAGGTATTTCAGTATCTTTTTGGCACTCTCTAGATGACTTTTCTTAGGATCAGACTGATATCTTGCACAAACTCCAACTGCATAGGTGATGTTAGGACGACTTGCAGTCAGGTACAACAAAGATCCTATCAGTGCCCTATACTCAGTCTGATTTACTGAGATCCCCTCCTTTTTAGGATCCAGCTTCTCATTTGTCACTACAAGAAAAATAATGTTTTACAACACCAGAAAGACAACAGTTTTGCTAAAAACTATTGTCTAAAGTTAAAAATATATTGTGTAAAGTATAACCGTTGTCTTTTATTGATGGAATATGATGTTAGACAACGGTTTTGGTTAACCGTTGTCTAATCTCAAAAAGCGGCATTGTAAAAAGGTACTTTACTACAACGGTTTTTGACCTGTTGTATATTTATGTTGTATATTTATGTTTTTAAGAAAAATTGTTGAAAGACAACAGTTATCAAACCGTTGTCTATACTACAAAGGCGGTGTTGTTACAGACTATGTTACTACAACGGTTTTTGAACTGTTGTATATTCGTGTTGTATATCTTTGTTTTCAAGAAACATTGCTGAAAGACAACGGTAATCAAACCGTTGTCTATTCGCAAAATACGGCGTTGCAAAAAAGTATGCTTTTTTGATAGTTTTTGAACCGCTGTATATATACATTGTATATCAATATTTTTAGGAATAAATTACTGAAAGACAACGAGTATGCAACTGTTGTATATCACTATAAAAGCGGTGTTGTAAAATGTTTTATATTTTCATCAAATGGTGTTGTATAAAACTATGTACTATAATATATGGTGTATGAACGTTGTAGTAACATATATTACTTGATGATTTTTTTAATTAACACTTTTAACTAATTAAAACTAGCACTTTACATTATTTTGAAATGACATTTTATAATTTAGAAATAGAATAACAAAAAAAGAAATTTAACACAATTCAATTACATTTTCTTATTATTTTAAAAAAAAATTATTTTCATGCAAATTTCTATAATTTTATACTATATTTTGAATTATTCGAATGATTAGGCACCTACTAATTATTAGTGTGATTTAAACTATTTAATATTTAAAATTAAAATGATAATTTGAATCAATCTTTTGAATTAATAGAATTATTGGAATTAATATTTATAATGATTTGAATTAATATTTAGAAATATATAATTACATATATATATATATGATAATTTTATTAAAACTAAATATACAAGTTTTACAAAATTAGAATGTATAATTTAAATTAGTATAATTACATAATATAATAATAATAAAATAAATATATAACACTTAGTTAAAATAAAAAGTATATATCGTATGTATATATATATATAATGAAATATTGAACAAGAAATACCACTTGGCCAAATGGTAAGACACTCATTCACACATACGAGAGGTCACGGGTTCAAACCCTCTCTCACGCAAATAGAGGCTGATATTCGTGCGGGTCGGACCCGGATCGGTTCAGCCCGATGGTCTGACCCACAAAATTATAATTTTTTATTTCACAAAGACAACGGCTCACAACCGTTGTCTATAATCACATATAAGGATATGAACATGCTACAACAACATATTTCATATATATAGACAACAGTTAATAACTGTTGTAGTAACAAAGAAAAGACAATGGCTCACAACCGTTGTCTATAGTCACAAATAAGGATATTCACATGCTACAACAACATATTTTAAATGTATAGACAACAGTTAATAATTGTTGTAGTAAAAATGAAAAGAAAACTGTCCATTAACCGTTGTCTAAACTTGATACTTACTACAACTGGAGCTTCTACAATGGCATTTTTTATAGAAAGACAACGGGTATCCACTGTTGTCGTATCCATTTTTTCTTGTAGTGTGTATTCATGGGAATACGTGAGACTTTGTTGGACTGAACTCCAAACTTTTGAATCAAGTCCCTCGCATACTTGGACTGATTTATAAAAATTCCGGAGTCAGTTTGCCTAACCTGAAGACCTAGAAAGAAGTTCATCTCTCCCATCATTGACGTCTCAAACTTCCCCGTCATCAGCTTGGAGAATTTTTCACAAAGCGTCAGGTTAGGTGATCCAAATATTATGTCATCCACATAAATCTAAACCAAGAGAATGTCTGCCCCTTCGGATATCCTGAACAGGGACCTGACCACTGTTCCTTTCACAAAGCCGTGGTCTATCAGGAACTGGGAAAGTGTATCATACCAAACCCTGGGGGCTTGCTTCAGGCCATAAAGAGCTTTCTTCAGGTGATACACCTTATCACCAACTTCGAACCCAGGAGGTTGTTCCACATAAACCTCCTCGTTCAGCACTCCATTCAGGAAGACACTCTTTACATCCATCTGATACACTTTGAACTTCTTGAATGTTGCATATGCAAAAAATAGCCTGATTGCCTCTAATCTTCCAACTAGAGCAAATGTCTCATCATAGTCGATCCCTTCGGCCTGAGAGTAGCCCTTAGCCACCAGTCTGGCCTTGTTCCTTACAATAACATTCTTCTCATCTCTCTTGTTCTTGAAGACCCACTTGGTGCCAATCACGTTTTGACGCCTAGGTTTCTCATCTAACTCCCAAACCTGATTCCGCTCAAAATGATTGAGCTCATCCTGCATGGCTAGGATCCAGTTGGGGTCAGTAAGAGCTTCTTCTATGTTCTTAGGTTCCTGATCAGACAGAAAGCAACAGAACATAACACTCTCGCCATGGAACAACCTTGTCCTGACCCTCTCATTGACATCACCAATGATATAAGCCAATGAGTGATCATCTAGCCAAGTCCTCCTACTGACCGGAGCACTGGGAGCTGCTGACGTTCCCTCACCTGATCCTGAAATGTTAGATTCGACAATACCAGGCAAAGAAGTGGAACGAGCAAGAATAGGGGACACTTAGTCATTTCCTGAGGGTTGACCAATGTCAGGGACATTGTTTCCCCCTACAGAGTTGGACTCAGTAACTGTCTTAGGTGCAGAAGCATCATCACCGACAGTACGTACCTCAGGTTGAGTCTGTGCCTCCGTCTGAGACTCAACATTCTCCGAGGCTGGGGCTTGCTGAGGGTTGACCTGAGGTCCATCCTGATCGTCATCATCATCCCATCCCTTGGGAGCATTCATGAATTGGACCTTGAATTCAGGATTCTGCTTCAGGCTCAGTCATGTTACCCTCTTGGTAACCCCCTCAGTGTCCAGACTCGGAACCAATTTTCTACGCACTGATGCAGTCTCATCAAACACAATAGGTGTTTCCTCCATACAAAGGGTCCGACAGTTATACACCCTGAAAGCTTTGCTGACTGAGGAGTATCCTAAGAAAACTCCCTCATCAGACTTGCTATCAAAGACTTTAAGTTGGTCTTTCCCATTGTTCAGGATATAACACTTACACCAAATAATACGAAAATAGGAAATGCGAGACTTCCTCTTGTTCCAAGTTTCATAAGGTGTCTGAGCATGTTGTTTGTTCAGCATAGATCGATTCTGAGTATAGCAAGCAGTGTTCATTGCTTCAGCCCAGTACTTCTTGGGTCGTCCTGAATCAGCCAACATGGTCCTGGCAGCTTCCTTCAGGGTCCAGTTCCTTCTCTCAGCTACTCTATTCTGCTGAGGAGTCCTGGCAGCAGAAGTATCATGAGCAATGCCAAGGTCAGTACAAAAATCTGTTATAATAGAGTTGATAAACTCTGTTCCACGATCTGATCTGATCCTGACGATACTCTGGCCCTATTCAGTACTTAATTTCTTGAGTAACTCAGGAAGCTTGACCTGAGTCTCCTTCTTGTTCAGTAAGAAAATAACACATGTGTACCTGGAATAATCATAAAAAAAACTAGGGTATATTTCCTACTATTCATTCTGATAGGAGTAATCGGACCAAAGAGAACCATGTGCAGGAGCTGAAGCACTCTGTCAGTTGAGAAGACATCTTTTTCCTTGAATGAGGCTTTAGTTTGCTTGCCTTCCTGACATGCTCCGCACACGTGGTCTTTGCTAAAAACTTCATTGGGTAGACCCTCTACAAGAGAAAGTCGAGAGATTTAGTTAATAATCTTGAAGTTTAAATGGCTCAGACGTTTATGCCAAGGCCAACTGAGCTCAGATGAGCTCTTAGCGACCAAATAAGTTTCTGGAGAGCTGCTCTTAAAGTCGGGAAAATAAACATTGCCTCTCCTGACACCTGTATTCAGAACCTGCAGTGTAGATTTGTCTTTCACAAGACATATGTTAGATGTAAATTCTACACTATATCCACGATCACAAAACTGACTGACCGAAAGCACGTTATGCCTAAGACCCTCAACATAGGATACATTAAGCACTTTAACAGAACCAACAACAAGGGTACCAAATCCTCTGGTGAATCCCTTAGAGTTATCACCAAAGGTTACCTGCGGGCCTTTCTGAGCTACATAGTCCTTAAGGAGATCACGAAATCCGGTCATGTGCCTGGAACATCTTCAGTCCAAGTACCAGTCCTTCTTCAAATACTCCTTCTTTTTGTAGCCCGCAGCGACCTAAAAAGAATCAGGCCTCAGGTACCCATCTCGTATTGGGTCCTACAGTGTCAGCCATACCCTTCGGGATCCAGATTTGTTTAACAATTCTGATGGCATCAGAAGTGTAAACATGTCTCCCTGAAACATCGACATACACTGTCCTCTTCTTCCTTTGTGCCTGGGAAGTTGAGGGTGTATGGGTGTCAGCCTGAGGTTCAGGAGCCCTGGATTTGTTCCTGGGGGAGGGTGTTTGCCCAAATGGTGTCTACACGAAAGTGTACGTGATCGTTATCGTCGTGACAAGATGACCAAGTTTATTATTTATTGAACTCATGGAGATGGTGGATTGTAAGGTTTGATTATTGTTCCAAATCGAAATCAGAAAAGCAATAAAAGTGGCAAGGTTTACTAATGTCTACTAGCTCGTCAAGAAAGTAAACTAATCCTATCACTTTTGATGCAAAGTGAGCAAGTTGTGAGAGATATGTATTAGTGTACTATCCTATGTTTCACATGGTGATGTATCACTTAATCATGCAATGAGGTATTGTACAATCAATTGGCAAGCCACTCTAACATGCAAAGGTCTCCCTAGATACACATTAGAGCCTCTAATTGTTCTTTATATTCACTAAAGATAATTCTCACTATATTAACAATTTTATCAAACACTTAGCATGCATTGGCCTAATAACAAGAAGATATAGTAAAATAGCCCAATTCTCATATGAGACTAACTCCCTAATAGCCCATTCAATCAATTATGCATTCTAAGCATTCATACAAACAATCAATATAGAGAATTGATCATACAACATCTCATAGCATTCATAAGATCAACATTAACACCACATTACTCCATAGGAATCATACACTAACACACAAAGGTATTAGCCCATGGCTAATTGTGGAAACAAAAGAGTAATTGGACTAACTACAATCATTATCATGCTGAAATTGGATAGAGAATACAAGATATTACCTCTAAATGCTATGTAAGAATCCGGCAATGGAAATCGAAATTCAAATGGTAGAAATGTAGCTCTAGTTGAGAGGAACGTGCAGTAATAAAAGGATTGAAGATCCGAACGGTAGATCGAAAGTTATCGAAGAAATCATAAGAAGAAATCTAAGAAACCCACTAAGTAACCTCTAATCTCTCTCTCTAAAACTACTTAATGATCTAACTAATGGAATCCCCTTTGGAAATCTGATCCTTGAGGTATTTATAGTGCCCACAATATTTAGTCCAATATGCCCTTCATTAAATGCGCGAAAAGATGAAACAACCCTCGAAAGTGTGCCGAAATAAAGTCTCGCACGAACCAGAGAAGGTTGCCGCACAAATAAATTCGTGCGAGCCATTTGTTCTAGCCCATGTAAATGATCCAGCGATTTCCGCACCAACCGAAGCTGGTCGTCGCACGAGTCTGGCTTGGTGGCGCACGAACCCGGCTTGGTCTCGTTCGATAGATCCTCTATTTCCTCGTTTCCTTCATATCTTGATTTCTAGAGCTCCGATTGACTCAATTCTTTTTCCGTTGTGACCCTCTCTTCAAACTCTTAGACATGGTATATCATTTGCCTCCATTGAATCAACTAACAATTTCTGAACTTTTATTAACTTGCCCATCTTTTGCCGATTTTGCTCATTTTCACAACAAAACACAACTTTCTAGCCAAAAAGTATTAAATACACAAAGTATAGCAATTTAGGGTCAAATATGAACATAAGCACATCAAAACCATAGAGATATGGATGCAAAAAAATGCAATTATAACCCTAATCACACACCCAAACTAGATTGTTGCTCGGCCACGAGCAACAAAACGATAAGATAGGGGAATAATTATATCGATGAAGCATCAAGTACAAGACCAAAGACATAGAATCATCACTCAATATCTAGAAAATCTAAGATACAATATCATCCACTTAAGTATCAAAATCAAATTAATTTAGCACAATATCAAGTCAATGAGTCATGATCCTCACAAGATAGGTGTTTAACTCAAGCCTCAAGTGTTTAGGCTCACTCAATCATCACAACACATACACATACTACCATAAGCTTGGCTCAAGTCTACATTCTCCACCACTTGAAATGACAAATCAATCACACATCATTGAGGTCTTTTAAAGGTTGTAGTGTTGGCTCTTTGGTAGGGAATGAACATATGGATAAAAGTGACTAAGTATGATTAGTAAAGCATAGAAGGAATCATCATGTAGATCATATCTTCATGCATATAACAATCTCATCTTCATGCTATTTCAAAATCACACTTCAAAGAATCAATCTTCCCTTTAAGCAAGTTGTGATCATACTCACAGCAAAAGTCAAACTTGACCATATTTTTGTAAAAAGTCAACCTTTTTCACATACTTTGCTTACACTTGCCTTTCTTTGCAAATCAATCCATGCATACTTGAATATCTTTCCGCTTTGGCAACCAATTTCTTCATCATTTCACCAATCTTCCTTCCTTCTTTTCACTCTACTAATCATAGGGACAATAGAGTTCCAAAAAGGAAGGAAAATAGCTTAAAGTGTGGTTAGCCAAAGGAAAGGATTATAGGCACAAAATGGTAAACAATGGATCATAATATCAATGGTAAGCTCATAGGGCAAAGTAACTCATTATAGATCAAAGAAATACCTCAAATCATATCCTGTGAAATCATTATCTAATGTAGCCTCAAATAAGACTAAAGCCAAGTTCTCGAGTAACATGTATGTGTGTGGAACTCACATCAATAAATGTCATCCGTTCAAGATTTAAACGGGCATAAATGGCTCAAAACTCACGGGTAATGGTTGATCAAGACTGATATCACCTCAATATGCTAATATCATCGAAATCTCAAGAATCATAGAATCAAAAGTATCAAAGGTAACACAAGAATCAAGAAATAAATCCATTACACCTTTCATGACTTTCAACTCATCACACAACAATAAGCATATCTCATGCATTCACTACTCAAAAGTAAGCAACAATATCTCAAAATTAACAAGCAAAACAAGGCCTCATCAACACAATAGACATCAAAGCGTAGGAATACTTCCAAAATCAATCTAAAAATAGCATTGCAATGAGAATGACGAAACGAACACGCCCCCCCAAACTTTTTGGGATCAAGGGTCTAAAAAGTTTGGCAAAGAAGTGGAGACAAGATCATGCAATGCACAAAATAGAGCACAATACAACAAGAATCAACACATAAGCTCAAAATTGCAATCTACAAAAGAAGAAACTAACATGAGGAAAAGGAAGCAAGTAAACAAGCATAAGTAAGAAGGGAGTATAGAAAACATATCTATGGAAGAAAGTGAAGAGTAGAAATGAAGAGCTTGAGTTCCAAGAATTTCCTCTCCTCTTCTCATGTGTTTTTGGATGAGTGTGTGTGCAAGAATTTGGTGTAAAATGTGTGTGTTTGTGTGTGTAAAATGGTGTACAATGGTGTAGGAAGAAAATGTGGTCAAAATAAGAAAAGTGGTCAAGATGACTCACCTTGGGTGCTGCGCTCGGTCACGTGACCACCGCCGCTCGGACAGCCTAAGGCCACTACTCGGATGACTCCTGGTGGAGTGGGATTTTTCGCCCTGGGCCGTAGCGAATAGCTCGGACACTCTAAGGCCAGTGCTTGGACACCTTGAGCCAGCCGCTCGGTCAGAGCCGTTTTTCAACATTTCTGAATTTAATTTTTCTACACCACTTCAAACAATTTTTAAACACCACCAAACATCATCAATCAATATCAAATAGCCCATATGAAGAATGATCACACACCCCCCCCAAACTTTTTCGGATTGTCAATCCTAAAATTTTGGAAAAGAATGATAAATATGGCATAGGCAAAGCAATTAAAGCACAAATCCAAATATAATCATGCACAACACTATCCAAAACCAATCCTACCATCTCAATATAAACTCCCCCAAACTATCAATTAAGCACATGTAAAAATCAAATTGAAAATATCACAACTTACTTCTTAATCCAAAATCATGAAAACAAAACAAAAATCTAACTAACAAAGGATACTAAAAGGATATAAGGGTGGGTTGCCTCCCACCTAGCGCTTGGATTTATCGTCCCCTAGCCGGACGCAATAAAGCTCAAGTGACATCAAAATCAATGAGGGTTGAGTGACTTACATCACTCAATTTCCTTCTCCAAAAGCATCCTTTCTTCACTACGTGTTTCACCCCCTTATCTTCGTTCACCTTTTTTCTCTTTTCAAAAGGAATCTCCTCAATCACTTCACTCTCAAGATCACAAGTTCTCATCACCTTTCTTGCATTTTCAACCTCATTTCTTGGGGAACTCACTGAAGAATCATAAATAGAGAAAGTATTTCTCTCATTATTCATCCTCAAGGTAACCTCTCCCTTTTGAATATTGATCAACGCATCCGAAGTTGCTAGGAAGGGTCTCCCAAGAATTAGAGGAGTAAGCTTGTCCTCCTCAACATCTAAAATCACAAAATCAAACGGGTACAAGAACTTACCAATTTGAACAACTACATCATCCACAATTCCTCTCGGTTGCACCTTTGAATTGCCAGCCATATATAGATTACTCGACATGGGCCTCATATCCTTTAATCCAAGCCTTTGAGCTATGGATAAAGGCAAAACATTCACACTAGGCCCAAGATCACATAAAGCCTTGATCTTCGTGCTTCCTTCAATATGACAATCCAAAACGAAAGTACCCGGATCTTTGAGTTTTTTAGGAAGATGCTTCATAATAAGCTTACTACTCTCTTGAGTGAGTTTGACAATTTCAGGCTCCTTTTTCCTCTTTTTTGAAATAAAATCCTTCAAAAATCTTGTATACGTCGGCATTTGCTCAATAGCCTCTTTGAAAGGCATATTAGGATACAACGTCGTGAACAAATCAAGAAACTTCTTGAGCCTCTCATCAAGCTTTTCTTTTACTCCCTTTGAAATTTCCACCTTATCCTTCTCAACCACCAACCTTTCTTCCTCCAATCTTACCTCACCCCCTAACTTCTATTTTCCATTCTTTTTTACTTCTTTATTCGTCACCCTCTCTTCTACCCCCAAGCCTTTCTCATTACCCTTCACCAATTTCATATTTTCACTACAATATGCTTCCTCCACTATCTCATCATGAAACATTTTTAAAGGACAATTCCCTACCACCTCCTTCGCAACCTCCACACACATAATTGAATTACAATACTAAAAAGGATTAATTTCGGTGGTAGAAGGGAATTTACCTTTGTTGACTTGTGGGCTTAAGGAAGAAGCAATTTGCCCAATTTGAAATTCTAGGCTCTTGATTTGGTTTCCTTGTGAAGTGTACAAGTCAATAAACTTTTTGTTCGTCTCAATGTTTATCTTTCTAAATTCCACTCTCATATCTTCTATATTCTTCAAAATCAGTGCCAAGGTGTCTTCCACACTCCCCTTACCCTCATTATTAGGCGCCTTTGACCCCGGATCAATCCCGGGTGGCAATTGGATTGCACCCTTAGGATTGGAATATGAAAAGTTCTCATGCCTCCTATTAGGTTTGTAGGGAGGATTTCCTTGATTCGGATACGGACCCCCTTGTTGTCTAAAAGGTGGAGATACATAAGACCTTTGATTACTTGGAAAGTAATTGTTGTATTGAGGATGACCCATGTAATTCACTTCTTCTTGAGTAGAGGTAGTAGGAGTAGGAATACTTTCGACAACGCTTACTTGCATAGGAGCTGGAGCTTGGTTTTGGCCTCCATAGACCACGTTCAACACTTTTCTCATATTTTCCTCAAGGAGGGAAACTCGATCACCCGTTCCATTCGTGGCCTCCCTTTGAAAAGCATTATTTGCAGCGATGTTTTCAATGATTTCATTCACTTGTCGAACGGTCCTCGTCCAAACCGAACCTCTAGCACAAGAATTCAAGTAATTCTTATCTCCTTCATGTAATCCAATTGTAAACGTCAAAAGAATGTCTTCCTCCCTCAATCCAAGTTGAGGGAAAGCCAAAAGCAAAGCTTGGTACCTCTCCCAAGCACTAGATATTGTTTATCTCACCTTTTGTCGGAAATTCTTTATCTCTTCCCTCGCCTTTAGCATTTTTTATGGAGGGTAGAATTTCTTTAGAAATTGTGAGCTCAACTCCTCCCATGTGGCTGCTTTAGGGTTCATAGATTGTATCCAAATCTTAGCTCGACCCTTCAAGGTGAAGGTGAAGAAATGGAGCTTTTTCTCATTATCCGACATTCCTTTATACTTGATTGTGTCACATATCTCCATGAAGTTATTGAGGTGAGCATTTGGATCTTCTCGATCATTCGATCCTTCAAAATGAGACTCTTTCAACAACTTCAAGAGATTAGTATTAAGCTCAAACTTCTCAGCATCTATCGGTGGCCTTTCAATACCATCATAATGTAAATTAACCCTTTGCTCAAAGTAGTCACGTAGTAGTGGTTCATTTTTTTGAGGTGGGTTTACAATTTGTGGTCTTGGATGTTGCGGTGGTGGTGGGTATGGGTAGTAAGGGTAATTACGTGGTGGTGGTGGGTAGTATGGTTGATTAATTTGGTAATTTGGATAGTTGGGATATTGAGGTTGGTAGTAAGGTTGATTTGGTGGTGGATAAGGTTGGTATGGATGTGGTATAGGTTGTGGTTGTGGTTGTGGAACCTCTCTTTGAGCCAAGTGCTCATCACCATGATGCACTTGTTGTCTCAATGGCTCTTCTTCTCTCATCTCTTCTCTAGCTTCATTCATGTTGTTCTTCATATTCTCTTGATTCATTCTAGCTTCTCTTCTTCTCCTTCGTAGGCTCGTTTCAAGGTCTAAATCAAAGGGTAATAGGTCTCCACCTTGACTCCTTGTTTGCATGTGCCTACACTGAAACAAGTATCAAAACTCTCACAATAGTAACCAATCGAAAATAAAGGAAACAACAAACAATCCAAACAAACTAGCTGTCTCCCCGGCAACAGCGCCAAAAACTTATTTGCCCAAATGGTGTCTACACGCAAGTGTACGTGATCGTTATCGTCGTGGCAAGATGACCAAGTTTATTATTTATCGAACTTAGGGAGATGATGGATTGTAAGTTTTGATTATTGTTCCAAATCGAAATCAACAAAGCAATAAAAGTGGCAAGGTTTTCTAATGTCTACTAGCTCGTCAAGAAAGTAAACTAATCCTATCACTTTTGATGCAAAGTGAGCAAGTTGTGAGAGATATGTATTAGTGTACTATCCTATGTTTCACATGGTGATGTATCACTTAATCATGCAATGAGTTATTGTACAATCAATTGGCAAGCCACTCTAACATGCAAAGGTCTCCCTAGATACACATTAGAACCTCTAATTGTTCTTTCTATTCACCAAAGATAATTCTCACTATCTTAGGTATTTTATCAAACACTTAGCATGCATTGGCCTAATAACAAGAAGGTTTAAGAAAATAGCCCAATTATCATATGAGACTAACTCCCTAATGGCCCATTCAATCAATTATGCATTCTAAGCATTCATACAAACCGTCAATATAGAGAATTGATCATACAACATCTTATAGCATTCATAAGATCAACATTAACACCACATTACTCCATAGGATTCATACACTAACACACAATGGGATTAGCCCATGGCTAATTGTGGAAACAAAAGAGTAATTGGACTAACTACAATTATTATCATGCTGAAATTGAATAGAGAATACAAGATATTACATATTACAATGGAAATTGGGAAAGATACAAATTACCTCTAAATGCTATCTAATAATCCGGCAATGGAAATCGAAATTCAAATGGTAGAAATGTAGCTCTAGTTGAGAAGAACGTGCAGCAACAAACGGATTGAAGATCCGAACGGTAGACCGAAAGTTATCGAAGAAATCGTAAGAAGAAATCTAAGAAACCCACTAAGTAACCTCTAATCTCTCTGTCTAAAACTACCTAATGGTCTAACTAATGGAATCCCCTTTGGAAATCTGATCCTTGAGGTATTTATAGTGCCCACAATGTTTGGTCCAATATGCCTTTAATTAAACGCACAAAAAGATGAAACAACCCTCGCAACTGTGCCCAACCGAAGCCTCGCACGAACCAGAGCAGGTGGCCGCACGAATAAATTCATGCGAGCCATTCGTGCTAGCCCTTGTGAACAATCCAGCAATTTCAGCACGAACCGGAGCTGGTCATCGCACGAGTCTGGCTTGGTGGCGCACGAACACGGCTTGGTCGTGTTCTATCGATCCTCAACATCCCCGTTTCCTTCATATCTTGAGTTCTAGAGCTCCGATTGACTCGATTATTTTTCCGTTGCAACCCTCTCTTCAAACTCTTCGACATGGTATATCATTTCCCTACATTGGATCAACTCACAATATCTGAACTTTTACGAACTTGCTCGTCTTTTACCAATTTTTCTCGTTTTCACTACAAAACAAAAATTTCTAGCCAAAAATGGTTAAATACACAATGTATAGAAATTTAGGGTCAAATATGAATATAAGCACATCAAAACCATAGAGAAATGAATGAAAAAACATGCAATTATGACCCTAATCAGCAGCCTCCTGTTCCTCCTTGGCCTGGGTGCATTGGGCTGAGGTCTATCTTGGGAAGGAGCTACTCGAGCCTGACCTCTAGGCACTTGAGGTCTGGCCTGAGTGTTATCGGAGTTAGGTCTCCGTCGCCCTTCAGGGGCCACCTGGTTAGTCCTTCTCCTTTGAGGATTAGGACGCTCCTGATGGGCCCTGTGCCCTGCCTGAGGCCTCTGGACCTCAGTATTACTTGGCTTCGCCTGAAGCCTCCTCTGGCCTAAAGTTCTTCCACCCTGAGCATTCTGAGGCCTAGCCTGAGAAATGTTTAGGGCAGAATTTCTTTCAGCCTGAGGATTCCTAGGCTGAGCTTTGGAGTTCCCTTGATCCTTTTTCCTCGGCTCCTGGTGAGGAACTTTGGCCTTTTGTTCAGTCAAAAGGTGTCCACACGCAAGTGTACGTGATCATTATATCGTCGTGGCATGATTGACCAAGTTTAATATTTATCAAACACATGGAGATGGGGATTTGTAAGGAAAATTGTTGTTTCAATTCGATAGCTAACAAAGTAATAAAGGGGAAAGGTATCTAATGTCTACTAATGCGTCAAAAGAGTAAAATACCTATCACCTAGGGTTGCAAAGTGAGCAAATGTGAGAGATATGTGCTAGTGTACTATCCTATGTTTCACATGGTGATGTATCCCTTAATCATGCAATGAGGTATTGTACAATCAATTGGCTAGCCACTCTAACATGCAAAAGGTCTCCCTAGATACACATTGGAGCCCTAATTGTTCTTCCTATTCACTAATGATAGTTCTCACAATCTTAGGAATTTAATCAAACACTTAGCATGCATTGGCCTAATTAAAAGAAGGTTTAGGAAAATAGACCAATTCTCATTGAGACTAACTCCCTAATGGCCCTTATGATCAACTACACATTCAAAGCATTCATACAATCCATCAATGTAGAGAATTGACCATACAACATCTCATAGCATTCATAAGATCAACATTAACACCACATTACTCCATAGGAGTCATACACCAACAAATAAAGGGATTAGCCCATGGCTAATTGGAATCTAACTATTGCAATTAAGAATGTAAATATCATGATTATGAATTAAAAAAATAGAATTCAAGAGAACTTACCAAATGTAGATGGAATTGAAATACAATCATCAAACCTTGAAATACTATCTTCTAATCCGAAGCTCAAAATCATAAAATGAACCGTAGGAATGTAGCTAAGATCATAAGTAAGCTAATGAAATAAACGGATTAAATATCCAATGGATGGATCAAAAGTAATTGTAGAGAGAAGATTTAATCTAACTAAGAACCCACTTGGAAACTACCTCTAACCTCTCTCTAATCTAATCTAAGAACTAACTAATGAATATCTAACGCTTGGAAATTTGATCCTTGAAGTATTTATAGTGCCCACAATGTTTAGTCCAAAATGCCCTTCATTAAACGCGTGAAAAGACGAAACAACCCTCGAAATTGTGCTTGTCCGAGCATCCACACGAATGCAAGCCTGTGGCCACACGAGTCTGGCTCGTGCGAGCATTCGTGCGGTCCAACCTTGCCCGAACCAGAGATCCTTCACACGAATCCGGGCTAGTGGTCGCACAAGCCGAGGCTTTGTTGCGCATGAGCCCGGCTTTGACTCGTCCGATCGATCCTCGACTTCCTCGTTTTCTTCATATCTTGAGTTCTAGAGCTCCGATTGACTCGATTCTTTTTCCGTTGCGACCCTCTCTTCGAACCCTTCGACATGGTATATAATTTGCCACCATTGGATAGGCTCAAAATTTCTGGTCTTTTACGAACTTGCTCGTCTCTTGCCGATTTTGCACGTTTTCACTACAAAACATAACTTTCTAGCAAAAAAGGGTTAAATGCACAAAGTATAGCATTTTAGGGTCAAATATGAACATAAGAACATCAAAACCATACAGAAATGGATGCAAAAACATGAAATTATGACCCTAATCACCTTTCCCTTAGGTTTTGGCCTTTGTTCCTCAGCCTTTTGTCTGATAGGTTCAGCAGGCACTTTTTCCTTCCCTTTGCCCTTATCCTGGTGAGCAACACTGGGGCCCTTGTCACCAGTTTGGGCAGAGATAAACACCTTCTGAGAGTTGCTCCCTGAAGCACCTCTCTTCTTTTGCCCTTAGGGTCTTTTGAGACATCATAGCCTAACCCAGCTTTAGCACCATCAGTATGCTGGGAGATCATTGTTAACTCATCAACCACTAGGGAAGATTTGTGTAACTTCTCCAGGTTTACTTCAAGGCGCACATTTTCCTTTTTCAAGGCCTCAAGCTCAGTGGTGTAATGAAGCACTAGCTTCTGATGAGCAGCCTCTTTTGAGATCAGTTCAAGGTCCCAAGCTGTTTGCTCAGCACTAAGGCGATATTCCCACTCAGTCTCGAACATCCCTCTCAGAGCTATCCGCTCAATCTTCTGTTGTTCCTGAGCGAGGAACTGATCAGTGTCACGAGTCTCAATCAGTGAGCTGATTACACCATTCAGTCTTTCAACCGCCATTGGAGTCTCATCATGCCTATTCTGGGCATGAATCAACTCTTCATGGAGGTTTACTAACCTTAGGGTTTCCTCAGTATCTCTCATTCTGAGAGACTCAGTTAACCAATCATTCTCCCCACCCAGTTGTGCATTCACATCCACTGTGTGAATATGAGTCTCCTGCAGCCTCGAGAAATCAACCATCAATTGCTCAAGGGCGAGCTGAAGGTCGAGGTCTCTTGCTGAATCAGAGCTAAGCTCAGGTGCGTGATCAGGAGAAAAGGCAGAAGAACATACCTCATCATCTGCCATCAGGCAGATATCATCATACTCCTCGTCAGAGAAGAGTTCAGGGGATCGGCGTCCTGGGCCATTTGAATCTGAGGAATCCTCAGCAATCATCGCTCTTCGATCTGATTCCCTGAGATCTCTTTTTACTCTCCGATCTTCTCTCTCTCGAGCACTGAGCTCCGGACAATCATACTGATAATGTCCGGTCTTCTTGCAATGGTAGCAGTGATCTACATCACTAGCACCTGGTTTGTCAGTGTATCTTTTATCAGATGACTCCCTCCTGCTCCCTGATGATCGTTCAGGTTTGGAGATGGATCTTTTAGGATCAGCATCATCTCTCCTCCTGGAGCTTTTCTCATCTCTCCGGCGCTCAGGCTCGTCTCTTCCTCTCCTGGAATCAGAACCCCTTCTCTCTACCCTCCGGAGGCTTGATCTCCTGGGGCTGGAATACCTGCAATCACGATTGTCAGTATAAAACTTCTTATACCTACCGAAATGAGAGTTTAGCTTTTCAAATCGTCATGCCATCAGGCTGTACTCCAGGGCTAACTCGTCCTTGTTCATATCCCTTAATGATTTCGAGCCAGATCCAGCCTCAGGCTCATGAGTAACTTTAAGAGCAACGCTCTTATCCTTCTCAGGTGTCTTCTCCTCACTTACATCCTCACTGACTACTCCTTTCATCTTCCTCTTATAGAGGTCGAATTTTAGAGCCTTTAACTCTGAGAAGAGGTGAGAGTAAGAAACATTTGTGAGATCCTGAGTGTTCTTTAAAAAGATCACTCCTGTGTCCCATCTTTCAGGGAAACAGTTCAGGATTTTAAACGATACCTCCCTCTTGTGAAACTCCTTCCCAAGGGTTGCTGGCTCGTTCATCATCTCAATGAACCGAGCTTCCATCTGATCAATGGACTCTCCTTCGAACATCCGGAATACCTCAAACTTCCTGATAGTAATATCATGCTTGTTCTCCTTGATCTTTTCAGAACCCTCGCTCATCTCCCTCAGTGCTTCCCAGATCTCCTTGGCAGTCTTCAGATGCATCAGCCTTACCGAATTCTCGTAAGAAATGGTGTGGAGTATAATGTTCTTGGCAACATTATCCAGTCCGATTTGCTTAATCTGATTAGATGTAAGCCCGGACCTCTCCACGACATCTTGACCAGCAACTGGAACTGGGGCATCTCTATGCACTGGCCAGACTCTTGCTCTATCAATCATTACGGCAATAGGACCTTCCTCGATAACCCTGAACATCTGGTCATAGATGGAGTAGAGGTGTGCAAGGACCCTGAATTTCCAATAGTCATAATTTTCAACAGAGAATTCAGGAAGGTTGCCCTCAAGGTTCTTAGAACCGGATGCCATGATATGCAGGTTTTCAGAAATAAGATCTGTTCAGTTGACCTGAGTCAGTGGTCTTTTGAACCACTGCTCTGATACCACTTGTTGGTCTCGAAACGAGTATAATCAGTGTATGGGGGGATACACTGATGTCAGATTTTCCTGAAAACTGAGAAAAATGCTCTTTCAGACTTAGTCAGAAAGATGCTGAAATGTTCAGTTAAACTGATGGTCCTCAGGGGCAGCAGGGGCGGATCAGCAATGAACCAAAAAGGCTAAGTCAGAGTTGTGCTTTCAGAAGCTCAGTACAGATAACCTACCTACTGACAGCTCGAAAGCAAGTCAGTTGGATAGCTATCTCGGTAAGCTAAGTTTAGTGCGGAATGTGAGCCCTTAAGTTTCTACTCATTTTACTTCCTGAAAAACTTATCAGTTTTGCTTAGTTAAAACGTGGTTAAGGCTGGTGCATAGTTTTACTGATCAGGATGAAGGATCAATCCTGATGTTTTTCAAAACAATGCAAGTATGCTCAGTTTAATATGAATGACAATTATGATCCTGAGCGAAAGGTAAATCAGCACACATGGGACTTTTTAATGTGGTTCAGAGATAACCAACTCCTACGTCCACGACCTGATTTAACAGGAAGCTACCCTCAAACCCTGAGGATAGGTAATTGGGTTTAACGTGACAAGGGACACGAATTGTAATACCCTAAGTTTCTATATCCATATTTGCTTCACAAAATATTTTGTGATCTTCTATAAGCTTATATGACACATTTATATTTGAATTTATGCATGGGCACAATTATATGTTTAATTGCTCGATACTTGCTATTAATTTATTATTTGCTCGATATATGTTTATTCTTGAGATTGTAGAATTTTTATATGCTCTTTATTTGTCTCTTAAAGTATTTAACTTAAGATTAAATGTAGTTTTTAATTTTAGTAATTTATTCATAAAATATAAGTGATAAAATGAAACTTTCCTTAAGAAACAATTTGTGTAATGTTTACTTAATATTTTATAGAATTATATATAGACTTTGTAATTAATTTAGAACCTTAAAAGAGCTTTATTACTAATATATTTTTAGATTTTAAGAAAGTCAAAATTATTACATAAGCCATGACATAAGCATGACCTAAGTGATAACCTAAGCATTACACATCACCTCCTTAAACCTCCTTACTTGGAGGTTAAGTAGAAGGATTTAGAAAATTTTAGAAGCCTCAAGACATGTCCAAAATTACCTATAAATAGGGCTCTACATCTTCACTTTTGAACCATGAGAAAAACACACAAACATACATACTAACCGTGAGTTTCCAAGAAAGAAAAGGAGAAGAGATTTCAATCCATCAACACTTAGGTAAGATTATTAACTGTATGTTTAAGTAATGATTAAGATAGGGGCATGATTAGGTTATAGGAAATTAAGAAAGAGATGATAGAAGTTTGAAATCAAGTGATTGTGATGTTATATAATGTTCTCTTCATGTATTTCATGTTTTAATTCATTCTTTCACAAGGTATGAGCTTAAACATGTTTATTTATGAGTTATTTATGTTCATAACTTGGAAAACATGAAATTGTGTAAATAAATTTGAAGTTATGTTGAGATGATCATCATGTATGCATAAAAAACAAAATCTGGACCAAGTTTCGTTTAAAAATTCATTCTGACCGATTGATGTAGTGAAAAATTCTGAAAATATTTTATGTGATAGTATACTGATTATCCAAATAAGGTATAAAATTTCGTAGCTATTGGAGTAATATTCGATTTTTGGTGATTTTTCAAAGATGAACTAGGTTTTTCGAACTCTATAACCGAAACAGTAAAAATTTGCTAGGATTAAAATATAATCGGTTAGGTTATTATAAAAATTCAAAGTACAGTGATAAACTACATAAAGTTGGGAGTTTATAGTTAAAATTTCAAAGGTATTAACTTACGATTAATTTATGGCGAATTTCCTACGTTATAGGGTCAGAAATTGTTACTAATATGTTCTTCGTAAAAATTGTAGCATTTAGTAAGGAATTTCAGAAATTAAAAATTATGATATTAAACTAAATTAAGTTGTGTTTATGTGGTTAAAATTTTAGAATTTTTGGGAAATTAGTTTATTTTATATGAATTTTTAATTGATGGTTGCAGTAACTGAAATTATGTACGAATTGTTCGAAATAGTCCGTTTATATTTTACGGTCGATATTTCTTTAGGACTTGTTATTTGATAATTATACATGCTTAATTGATATTTATGATCTTTGATACAACTTTTGAATATGTATTGAGACTAAATTGAAATTTTATGTGTATATCATATGAAAGATGTTGATATGTGAATTTCATGATTTATTTAAAAGTGAAGGGATAAGTAATAAATTTCCTATCATTAAAATTTTCTTTGTAGGTTCAAATCTACAAGGTGGGGAATCATTTCACTCTTCACAGAGTGTTACTTTTATTTACAATTGCATTTATTAAATATTGAATGTTAAATATTTGAGTCTGGCCCGCTATCGACTGGCCCTGAGTTTGAGATATTCCACCTAAATGGTGGCAACTGAGATAGTCCGGTCGCCCCGGCACCATGGGTTGGTCGCACAACCCAGAGATACCCGGTGAAATTCCGGGGGCTCACATGTTATAAACATTGATGTTTTAATTTGTGCAATTGTCAAGAGATTCACCACTAAGTGTTTACAAACACTTATCCATTCTACTTTTATTTTATTTACAGATGCTATGGATCCCGACGTGGGCGAATGAACTCGGCTGGCAGTGGCGTTTTGTTTTATATAAATTTACGTTTAGAATGCTATTTGCAAAAATTTAAGGCTACGGCCGTACTTATTTTAAGCCTTCCGCTGTATAAACTTGTGGCGTATTTTAATACTCTATATATTATTTAGTAGCATTCCTACTTGTGCCACATCACATTTTTGTATTATTTAGGTGGTATCAGAGCAGGTTCGCCTGCTAAAGAATTTTTAAAAAAGTGTGTGTGTTTTAAAATTTTAACAAAACAGCCACACCGAGGTCATTCTCCACGACGGGATCAGGTAAGTGTTTCATAAGTGCTTAATTTTGTTGTTTATATGAAATTGTGATTAATTTTATTTGATGAATTATTAGAATTATATGTGTTGGTCCCGAAACGAGTTAGATCAGTGTATGGGGGGGGAATACACTGATGTCAGATTTTTCTGAAAGACTCAGAAAAATGCTCCAACGTACTCAGTCAGGAGTTCCTGAAGTACTCAGTATGCTGAATGTCCGCAGGGGCAGCAGGGACGGTTCAGTAACGAGTCAGATAAGCTGAGTAAGAGTAAAGTGCTCGGAGACTCAGTAGAGATAACAAACCTACTGACTGCTCGGAAGCGAGTCAGTTGGACAACTATCTCAGTGAGTCAGAGTACGTGCGGAAAGTGAGCCCTTAGATTCTACACGTTTTAGTTTCTGAAAACGTTTTCTTTGAGTTGCTTAGTAAATAGGTGATTAAGGCTGAGTGCACAGTATTAGGGTTCAGGATGATTGATTCAGTCCTGAAGTTAAGACCAATGCAGTATGTTCAGTTTAATATGATGACATTTATGATCCTGAACAAAACAGTAAATCAGCACACAGGGGACTTTTTAACGTGGTTCGGAGATAACCAACTCCTACGTCCACGACCTGAATTAACAGGAAGCTATCCTCAAAACCCTGAGGATAGGTACTTGGGTTTTACGTGCCAAGGGACACGAATAGCCAACTTCCTTTCTTAGGAACTGACCCCTGGGCGTTTTACAAGTCCCAGTCCTTCTAACCAACCTATCTCACACTTTGAGAGGTTTGGTATTCTGGTTTCCAACTAAGATAGCTCTAGCAATACAGATCAGTGCTAAATATTAGAGCTATCGATCTAAGCAAATACAGAGTGAATCCTACTACAACACTAGGGAAATTTAATTGCAGAGTGTTGTTTATGATATGCTTTGTGTTCTTGGATTCTTGAGAGTTCTCTTGGAAATTTCCCGTTAACCTTGTATGGGTGCAAGGTTCTCCATATTTATAGGCGAGATTCAAAATAGATCCGTTGGAGGAGATCAAATCAAATCTTTCCTATTTTAGGTAGATTGCAGGCTAGGAATACTGTTCGACCTACCCGCCATGCTTATTCTGGCAAGTTGTCACATCACCTGCAACCTTTTGAGACGCATTAAATGCCGCATTAAATGCTGCGCAGACTCCGTGCTTACGTGTTGAAGGATCATTGGCTCTCCGTTATAACGGCTAGTTGACCTTCAGACATTTATCCTTCCTCGTACATTCAATGCTCTGAGTCTCTTGTAATAACTCAGTCTGAACGTGTGCCTTAATGGAGTCTTACTGACATTCTTTTTGTCTCTTGTCCCATAGCATAAATAACCTTTCTTCTTTGGACTGACAAGATTCAGGTATTCTGAACCACAACCTAAGTCCGGTCCACTGTGCATTCCTCACAGCCTGATAGGTTATTCAGCTCAGTATGTGTTACCTTTTTGCTTCGGACTTACAGGATTCAGGTAAACTGAACCAAGGCCTAAGTCAGGTCCTATGTGCATTCAGCACAGCCTGATAGGTAGTACATACTCTTCACTGACTGAGTTCTGTCCTGAACATGCTTAGTGTATTCAGTAGAAACATCAGACAATGGTACTTCAGGATTGACTTCAGGAAGAATCAGCAGGCTTCGATCTTCAGTTTCAGAACAGACAATCTTCAGCGAGACTGACTGACTTCTTCAGAATGGTTTACACTTCAGACTTCAGTAAATTGGGTCGACTCCAATATTCTTCAGTCTTCAGTATGGTCCTTCTGTACTGAATCTCTGACCTAACTATCCTGAGCTATTTTATCCTGAACACTATACTTAGGCAAATTCATCCGGGGTTTTGGGATCTAATCAAAATAC
>JAPKLY010001398.1:0-20001 GCA_026898435.1 Prunella vulgaris | reverse complement strand
TGTGCACTCAGCCTTAACCACCAATTTACTAAGCAACTCAGAGAAAATGATTTCAGAAACTAAAACGAGTAGAATCTAAGGGCTCACTTTCCGCACGTACTCTGACTCACTGAGATAGTAGTCCAACTGACTCCCTTCCGAGCAGTCAGTAGGTTTATTATCTCTACTGAGCCTCCGAGCACATTACTCACACTCAGTTTATCTGACTCGTTACTGAACCGTCCCTGCTGCCCCTGTGGACCTTCAGCGTACTGAGTACTTCAGGGAATCCTGACTGAGTGCGTTAGAGCATTTTTCTGAGTCTTTCAGAAAAATCTGACATCAGTGTATTCCCCCCCCATACACTGATTTAACTCATTTCGGGACCAACACACATTAAATGCCGCATTAACTGCTGCGCAGACTCTGTACATGCGTGTCAAAGAACGATTGGCTCTCCGTACAAATAGCTAGTTGATCGTCTGACACTTGTCCTTCCTCGTACATTCAGTACTCCGAGTTTCTTGTTATTTACTCAGACTGAATGTTTGTCTTTAATGGAGTCTTACTGATATTCTCTTTGTCTCTCAGGTGTTAACATATATGTCAACTATCCCGTAGCATGAATAACCTTTTTGCTTTGAACTTACATGAGTCAGATAAACTGGCTCAAGGCCTAAGTCGGGTGTTACGAACAATAAGCTCAGCCTGATAGGTTACACTGCTCTTCACTGACTAAGTTCTATCCTGAGGATGCTTAGTTTACTCAGTAGAAACATCAGTCAATGATAACTCTGGATTGTCTTCAGGAAGGATCTTCAAGCCTTCGATCTTCAGGTTCAATTCAAGCAATCTTCTTCAAGACTGACTCTGTCCTTCATCAGGATGAATTGTACTTCAGACTTCAGGCAATTGGGTCGACTCCAATATTCTTTAGTCTTCAACACGTTCCCCCTGAACTGAATCCCTAACTTGACTATCCTGATCTAGACAATCCTGACTAACTGTACTTAGGCAAATCATCAAGGGTTTTGGGATCTAATCAAAATACTCAGATTGTCCCAACAATTTCCCATTTTTTATGATGCCAAAACCCTTAAGAAGATTCCTAACCATCTATACAATCAACTGACTTAGTCAGTGAAACAACTCAGTACCTCCTGACAAACTAGGCACTTAGTCCAAAAGATGGAAACAAGGAATGGGTTAGTACAGTTCTTGATAAGAGTGCTAAAAGATAGATCAAGAGTCAACAAGAAGTTGTACTCAGGAACAATAAATAACTCCATTGATATTCAATAAGGTACAAAGTCCTGAAGCTATTACAAAAGTGTTCTTGACCAACTATACTCCTGATCTATTCACTCTTCATCTTCTTCCCAGCGGCTGGCCGGAATGTAGTACATGTCGAGCACTCTCCTTAGATATAGATCCAGCTTGACTACCTCATCCTGAATGGATGCCTTGTCCAGCTGGTTTGAATTACCAAGGAGGGAGGGGAATACTTGACCATGTCAAGAGGAGTAATCTCTACGCCTTGTGCGTCAGCATGTCTGATAATATCGATCCAGAGATTCGGATACTCCTTCGTCATCCAGTAGTGGAAGATGTCAGCCACATCTTCATTCAGGTTACTCCAGACCTCCACTACATGGAAGAGGTAACTCCACCTATTCCAGACCGGAATCCGATATTCCATCATCTCCACCAGAATGATCTCCTCCACCAGCATGGACACTGGGGGTCCCTGACCCTGAGCAGCCTTCAGTTTCCGCTGGGTCTTCTTCGGTGCTGTGGCAGACTTGTACTTTTCCAACTGAGAGGTCAGGTACTCATTGGACTCCTTTAGCCTCTGAATCTGACCGAGGCACGTAATTTCTTCTAACTTCGCCATCCTCTCCTTCTCGGTCAGTTCAGGAACCTTCTTCTGAGTCGAACCAGGAAACTGAGCTTCCTCCGATTCTTCCCAAATGGTAGCCAAAGGATCCACTGAAGTCTGCTTCAACTTTTTCTGAGCGGGTTAAGACTGACTCTGACTCGCCTCAGCTGCTGCTAAGGACCTCGTCCATTTCCTCTCTTCTCCACTTGGGCCAAGTGCTGACGGGGCAGGCTTCTTTTTCAGCACACTTTGAATTAACTTCCTCTTCTTCGCTATACCTTCCCCCTTTTTGGCATCATCAACATTCAACTTTTTGATGACCTCTTCAAGGGCTTGGGCAAGGAGTTCGAATCCGTGAGACATATCATGCTGAGTTTCTTCATAGTCTCCCATGGGCCCGATCAGGAACCTGATCTCACTGCCATAAATCTACAATTCATTTTTTGCCTCAGTGGAGATAGCTTTGGTGATGTCTGACCTTAGCATGGCACTAATTCCTTCGATAATTGTCCGAGTCTCGGCAGTCAGTTCAGCCTTTAATTCTGCCTTGATCTCTCCCTTGAGCTGAGCAAATTTGTCCTTAATCACACGATTGACTTTCTCCTCCATCTTCTGATCTAGCATAGTGCTGATTTTGCATCCTGCTCAGCTAGGGCTTTAGCTGTCATCTTCTTGCAAGCTTCAATCTATTGTGATGCTTGCTCTGCAATAGATGTGATCTCAGTACCAATGAAAACGACAAGGCTAGACAATCCCTCGGCTAGTTCTGCGTCCATGCGAACCTGGTCAAGATTCAGCAATTTCATCCTGTTGCTGATGAGTTCAGCATAATCGCCAAACCTCCTTGTCTTCCCCTCAACCACAATCACCCGCCTGTGAAGATTGGCAAGTGCTCGCGAAGAGTTTTACACATACAAGGCATGATTTGTGATCCAACCAGATTTGACACGGACCAGACCAGACGGACCCTCTCCTGAAGCCTCAGCAGTCCCGGGCCTGGGGAGTGCTTCATCGGCAGGTGCACTGACCCCTTCAGTGCCACCTTGCTGATCAGAATCAGCAATCATCGTAATAGTTTTCTCCTTCTCTTCCTCCTTCTCCTGAACATCCGGAACTTTCATCAGTTCCATTACAACACCTTCAGCCTTCTCCGGCTCATCAACGACTGCTTAGGGTAGATTTTTCTAACAATTTTAAGAAACTCTTCAACCCTTAAAAGATGAGTAATAGATCTAACCTGAAAAGCATCAAAAAGTGCGGCATCCTCATCAGCAAGCATTGCCCAACCTTTCTTCTCCACCAAGGTTGCAATCTCAGGATAAGTGGCTCTCCATGTCATAGCATATGTGCGGAGCTGAACTGCCTCCTCGTGCTGAGCCTTCGTCAGATATGAAAGATGCTTGGAGACAATTTTACGAGCCAGATTCTGAGTCAACACATCAAATGGAGTCAGGCTGCCTTCAATTGGGGCTGGGAATCTCCAAGGGTTTTCGATGAGCATCGGTGTCTCCTCAGCAGGAGAAGGTTTAGGCTGATGTTCTGACTCCGCCTGAGTGTACTCTACTTCCATAGGTTCCCCCTTGTCGGGTTCCCCTGAACATCAGTTTCCTTCTCCATTGGTTCCCCCTCGGCGGGTTCCCCCTGAATCTCCTCACCCCTCTCCGTCTCCATCTCTTCATCCTTCTCCTTCTCCAACTCCGACCCTTCCAGAGTTACCTCTAACCTAGCTACCAACTCTGGAATCGCTACCAAAGCAGACTGAATCTGCTCATCAGCTCTATCACTTTCCAGTGCAAAGTCCGGTTCCTGAGTTGGTGAGGCAACCACTAGTTCCTTAGCCAAGTTAGCAGGCTCTGACTCCTGAGCAATTTCCTGACTCCTTTCCTGGGCAATCTTCTGATTTGCCTCCTGGTCAGCCTCTGGCTCGGCCTCCTGAGCAACCTCCCGCTCAACCTCCTAAGTTATCTCAGCATAGGTCCCCAGGTCAGTTTGCTCATTCTCCTTCGGATCCTCCATCACAACCTCATCCTCCAATACTTCGTCTTCAGAAGGCATCCTTATCAGTCTGTCCTTGGACGGTGATACTGACTTAACCTCAGAAGTGTTTTTTAGCTTCACTATAATGGAGTTGATGGTTGTTGTGGAGGCCTTCTTCTCTGTTTCCTTTTTCTTTGAAGGCTTTTTCTTCCTAGCAGTCTTCTTCACACCCACTGTCTTGACTACTGACTTGAAGAAAGTCAGTTTGCTAGGAGGATCTACGCAGTTCTCCCTGTCAATATCTCCAAGTGCAAGTTTTTGGAGCATCAGAGAAATCCGTGTGCCATAGTGCACAGGCTTCTTGAATGAGCAAGTGCCATCCTCATCCTCTAGAACCTTGTTGCTTTCCACTACCAATTGCTGAAGGAAGAACTCTTCCCAGTCAAAGATCTTGTTCTCCACCACAGCTTTCATTAAGTACAGCTATGGCCTGGACACTTGTTCTTTCCCTCCAACAATCCCCATGATGGACTGACAAACCAAATCCAACAAGTGTTTTGCCACAGGGTTCAGCACTGACTTATTTAATTTGGCTTTGATCTTGAGCTTCTCATCAGAAAAAGAATTCAAGATCTCCTGCTCTTTCCCTACTCTGAAGGTGTGAGGTGGGGCCAACTTCTTACCTTCAGAATGGGGCAGTTTGAAGGTCTCCCTGATGAAGCTCCTGACATTAATCTTGACCCAGGTTCTTTTCACTCCAGAATTTCCATCCACTTCAGCAGAGTGTTGAGTGGGGATGGAAGATACCAAACCACCATCTGAATTCTCCCTCATTCTGATCAGGAATGCAGCAACCAGAGTCGGACACAATTTCTCCGACAGCATAGTGACCCAGTCAAAGATACTTGCCCTCTTTACCCAGTCACGAATAGGCATAATATCAGCGTGCCCTGAGGAGAAATCTGCCATCGGCTCGTAGTTCACTTGACCTTTAAGAGCTTCCAAATTCTCCAGAAACTTGGTGGTTTTGGAAGTCGCCATTGATATCTGAAAGGTTAGTGTAGAGAGAGAAAAGTATAGGGTGCAAGAACTCAGAATGTAGAAAGGTTTCTAAGAATGAGATCGAGACCTATTTATACTAAAAATTCGGTTAAATCGGACGGTTCAAAATAAAAGACCTTAAGTATTCAACGGTTGTGATTAATTACTAAAACTGCATGCACGTGGATTGAGCAGTTTCGAATTTCAAAGGTCATAATTCAAAAACTTTATCAGAAACTGTTCCTTCCTCCTTCGCATTAAATGCGTGACAGAGGATGTTCATAATTAATTCAAATAATTGCATTAAATAATAACTGAATTATAAATGAACGGCTGAGATTGTACGACAAAAAGATTTGATTTGACAATAAGAAAGACAGAATCAAAGGATGATGCAAGCAAGATATGATGACTAAAATAAATCAGGAAACATACCAGTCAGTCAGATTTTGTTATCTGACTGATACCACATATGACCTATCAGGGTGACAAGCCCTGAGTTCCGTGTCCTTAATCTTAGTCAGTCTATACTGATCATCCTTTCTTACTGACTGTTCCTCCTTCAACCATTCACCCTCTCTCTACTGACCTCTCATCCTGATCCTTAGATAGTTATTCCCCATGACCTTATGCATACTGAACTGAGATTCAGATTGAATCTCCTAAGCCTGGCTCAAGGAGTCCTAGCTCTACTGACAACTCAACAAACCTGGTTTCAGGCAAGGCCTTAGTCAGGATGTCAGCTCTCTATCCTTATATTCTTCTTCTCAACATGATCTCTTATAAAGTGGCCTCAACTTGGTAGTCTCTCAGTTGTTGCTTCAACCAAAGGATCTGGGAGCAACAACTGTCTGCCTCCATATACTCAGCCTCAGTAGTGGATGTTGCAACACTTGTTTGTTTCTTGGAAAACTAAGAGATCAGTTTGCTCCCTAGAAACTGACATGTGCCTGTAGTTGATTTCCTATCAATCCTACAGCCCCCATAATTTTCATCTGAATAACCTGTCAGTTCTAGGTTGTCATCAGAGGGATACCAAAGTCCTAAATTGATTGTACCCTTCAGGTATTTCAGTATCTTTTTGGCACTCTCTAGATGACTTTTCTTTGGATCAGACTGATACCTTGCACAAACTCCAACTGCATAGGCGATGTCAGGACGACTTGCACTCAGGTACAACACAGATCCAATCAGTGCCCTATATTCAGTCTGGTTTACTGAGGTCCCATCCTTGTCAGGATGCTGCTTCTCATTTGTTTTCATGGGAATCCGTGAGACTTTACTGGTCTGATACCACTTATTGGTCCCGAAATGAGTAAATCAATGTATGAGGGGGAATACACTGATGTCAAATTTTTCCGAATGCTCAGAAAAATGCTCTAACACACTCAGTCAGGAAGAACCTAAAGATACTCACTTAAACAGATAGTCCACAGGGGCAGCAGGGACAAGTCAGCAAGGAGACAGATAAGCTGCGTATGAGTTTTGTGCTCAGAAGCTCCGTAGAGATAACAAACCTACTAACTGCTCGGAAACAAGTTAGTTAGACTACTATCTCAGTAAGCTAGAGTACGTGTGGAATGTGAGCCCTTAGTTTCTACTCATTTTAGTTTTGCGAAAACATTTTCTCTGACTTTGCTTAGAAAATGGTGGTTAAGGCTGGTGCACAATTTTAAAGGCCAGGATGATTGATTCAGCCTGATGTTCAAAACAATGTAAGGATGCTCAATTTAATATGATGACAATTATGATCCTGAGCAAGGATGTAAATCAGCACACAGGGGACTTTTTAACATGGTTCAGAGATAACCAACTCCTACGTCCACGACCCGATTTAACAGGAAGCTACCCTCTACCACTGAGGTTTGGTACTTGATTTTTACGTGCCAAGGGACACGAGTAGCCAACTTCCTCTCTTAGGAACTGACCCCTGGGCATTTTACAAGTCCCAGTCCTTCTAACCAACCAATCTCAAAACCTGAGTGGTTTGGTATTCTGGTTCCAACTAAGGATAGCCTTAGCAATACAAAGCAATGCTAAAAATTAGAGCTATCAAACTAAGCAAAATATAGAGTGAATCCTACTACAATACTAGGGAAATTTAATTGCAGAGTGTTGTTTAAAGTATGCTTTGAGTGCTTGGATTCTTGAGAGCTTTCTCTTGGAAATTTCCCGTTAGCCTTGAATGGGTGCAAGGCTCTCTGTATTTATAGGAGAGATTTGAAATAGATCCGTTGGAGGAGATCCACCCAAATCTTCCTCTTTTAGGGTGGTTGCAGGCTAGATGTACTAATTGAGCTTTTTCCCATGCTTAATCTAGAAAATTCTATCCCACCGTCTGCAACACTGAGACACATTAAATGCCACATTAACTGCTACGTAGACTCCGTACATGCGTGTCAAAGAACGATTGGCTCTCCGTACAAACGGCTAGTTGATCGTCTGACACTTGTCCTTTCTCGTACATTCAATACTCTGAGTTTCTTGTTATTTACTCAGTCTGAATGTTTGTCTTTAATGGTGTCTTACTGACATTCTCTTTGTCTCTCAGGTGTTAACATAAATGTCAACTGTCCCATAGCATGAATAACTTTTTTTCTTTGGACTTACATGAGTCAGATAAACTTGCTCAAGGCTTAATTCAGGTCTTACGAACAATAAGCTCAGCCTGATAGGTTATTCAGCCCAACATGTGTAACCTTTTTTCTTTGGACTTACATGAGTCAGATAAACTGACTTAAGGCCTAAGTCAGGTCTTATGAGCATTAAGCTCAGCCTGATAGGTTACACTGCTCTTCACTGGCTAAGTTCTATCCTGAGCATGCTTAGTGTACTCAGTAGAAACATCAGTCAATTATAACTCTAGATTGTCTTCAGGAAGGATCTTCAGGCCTTCGATCTTCAGGTTCAGTTCTAGCAATCTTCTTCAAGACTGACTCTGACCTTCTTCAGGGTGAGTTGTACTTCAGACTTCAGGCAATTGGGTCGACTCTAATATTCTTCAGTCTTCAACACGTTCCCCCTGAACTGAATCCCTAACTTGACTATCCTGATCTAGACAATCCTGACTAACTGTACTTAGGCAAATCCTCAGGGGTTTTGGGATCTAATCAAAATACTCAGATTGTCCCAATACTACATATTCATTGGTGTATGGGGTTAAGGCAGTCGTGCCTTTGGAGAAACAAATTCCTTCTTTGAGGATGACTATACAAGAAGGGTTAACGGAAGAAGAGAACGAACGGTTGCGTCTTGAGGTACTTGAAGCTTTGGATGAGAAAAGGCTAGAAGCCCAACAAAGGCTTGAATGCTATCAGTCTCGTCTTTCTTGAACATTCAACAAAAATGTGAAGAAATGTTCTTTTCAAGTCGGTGAATTGGTACTCGCAGTGAGAAGGCCCATTATTGTCACTCATTGTGTTGGAAATAAATTTTTGCCCAAATGGGATGGACCGTATATCGTGAAGGAAGTTTATACAAATGGTGCATATAAGTTGATATTCAAAGATGGCGTGGCCATTGGTCCCATAAATGGAAAATTCCTAAAATGCTACTACGCGTAAGTCAAGAAAGCTCAATGACGCACGAGCATAAACTGCATGTTGCTCCTGGTCCGCATGAGGATAAACTGTGTACGACGACCACCAAAGATGATTACATGTGGTTAAATTGTTAACTTATCCCACTATAGGTGTTTAAGTGGTTAAATAATTTATATTGCGACTATGGTAGTAAAAAGTATATGTCCCTCTTGGCCCGCATGAGGTTAAACTGTGTACGGTGCCCCCCCTCCCCCCTCCCTAAAATTAAATTTTGTTCACCTTGAACAACGTTTTGACTTGATCCTCTTTTAAAAGAGGTACGCAGGCATCTTAGTATATCACTAAGTTCAGTCATAATTTAGCCATATTGATCAAATTAGTGTGTTAAATTGTTGAAGCTTGTAATCATGATTCAAGTTAGTCTCATATGAACACTTGGAACTTTTGAAGTCACTTGATCACACGGATTATGATCATCAATAACTACTACCTCACCCGAAGGCACACTTGCTTGCTTCAAACCAACCAAGTCTTCAAGATGAGATTCAAAGTAATTGCAATGAGCTTGCATCCACCATCTTTATAAGTCTGCGAGGAATAATTTTTAAGGTTCAAAGCCGCTTTCAGGAAATATGCTTTAGCAAGAGACTTGCGTAAAGTGCAAAGTTCCCAATAATGAACCACATTCTCCAAGGTATTTTCACGAAAACCCGCATTCAACTCTCCGGGAGACTCTTGATAAAAGCCAAATTGGCGACTAAAGCAATGCGTACTATAAGGCTCAATAATAACACAATCGCCTAGGCAAAAAAGGGAGATAATTAGAACGAATGGACATTAAAAACCTCATATTGCCCCGAATCCCATCAGCGACATAGGAAAAGGGCTCCTTCCAAATAGGTAAATTACAAGCCCATGAAGCAAATTCCCCTTTATGAATACGCTTACGAGCATCTTCGGGACTATAAAATCTCGTGCCATTCTCACCGAAAAATAATACCATCTTAGGAGAGTTAAATTCATGAACAGCTGAATAATGCAGCATAAACAAAATGAGCAAGTAATGCAGAATGAGTTACCAGAGATTTCGTCTGCAGTGAAATATGATTCAACCCTCTATAAATACTCGCTAACACCGGAATAGCAAGACCAACTACCTGTCGAGAAGCCATCATAGTTGTGATTAGGGTCATAATTGCATCATTTTGCATCCATTTCTATATGGTTTTGATGAGTTTATGTTCAGGTTTAACCCTAATATGATATACTTTGTGCTATTGACTAGGGGTGGCAATTTCGTATAAGACACGATAGAACGACACAAAAACGATACAAAAATTGCGGGTTACTGTTTAGGCTTATCGTGTTCGTGTCCTTATCGTGTTGACCTTATAAGGACATGAATATTTCATGTCATGTTCGTGTTCGTGTCGTGTCAACCTGTTAAACACGATAAAATTAACAAATGACCCATTAACCCGTTAGTAACATGTTAATCTGTTACTGATCTGATATACATTACTAATATGTATCTGATAGTAGCACATTAATAAATTTTAAATACAAAATATTAAATATATTACTATTAAAATTGATAATAAAATATAAATTTTATTAATTTTCGTGTCCTTATCGTGTTCTTATCATGTTGTTTCATGTCTTTATTTATTTATTAATTTTTTAAAATTGATAAATATACGTTCGTGCCATTATCGTGTTGTGTCTTGTTGACACGAAAATTTTCGTGTTCGTGTTTGTGTTTACCTATATCTTATCATGTCGTGTTCGTGTTTCACTTTATCATGTTGTGTCGTAATCGTGTCGACACGATAAACGACACGAATACACAATTTGCCATCCCTACTATTGACTCCTTGTTGGCTAGAAGTGTGATTTGTAGGGAAAAATGAGCAAAAACGAGGAATTCCCGACTATAGGGATTGAGATGATGCAATCCGAGCTCATGGAGAAGTTTAAAATACTAAATTGGAAAAGTCAAAAATCGGACGTCGAGGACCTGCCTAGCTCGCGTTCATTGAAGCTTCAGCTCGTGCGCCATTGAGCTCCAGCTCGTTCTTTTACAATCTACTTGCGTGCCAGAGTGTCGCGCGACCACACGCCTAAAGCCGCGCGACCAAGCCAGCTCGTGTGGTCCAAGGAGGCAGCTCGCGCGCATGATCAATTTTAAGCACAATTAAGGGTAGTTTTATCCTTTTGCGCGATTAATGAAGGGTATTTTGGTCCAAGCATGAGGAGCACTATAAATACATCAAGCATCAGATTTTGGAGGGACTTTTCTTCATTTCACATTTCATTAGGGAAGTTTTAGAGAGAGATTAGGTAGTTATTAGTGGGTTTTCTTAATTCCAATCACTTCTCTCTACAATTGTGTTCAATCTAGCCATTAGATTCTTCATCTGTTTATATCATTAGATTCGTCTATTCAAGAGCTACATTCCTACGGTGTGATTTTGTATTTCGCTTTCCGGTTCAAGAGTTGGATTTTCAAGGTAGTAGATTAGACTTTCAATTCCATTGTATTAGGTAAGATTCTTGTAATTCCTCCTCAATTTAATTTTAATCATGTTCTTAGATAGCTCAATTGAAGATTTGATCACTCAATTAGCCATGAGCTAATTCCCATTTGCATTGGTGTATGAAGCTTATGTAGTAATTTGGTGATTCTATCAATCCTATGCATGTTTTGTGAAATTGATTGGTTAATTCTCTTAATTGATAATTTATATGAATGTTTGGTATGCCAATTGGATGTTTAGAGCCTAAGTGGATTAGCAACAAATGAGTATTGAGCTTGTTCATAGAAGTTCTTTATTAAATTTTGTGCATGCCAAGTGTTTGATGAAATGCTCTTAAGTCAATGAGAATTGTTTTTTAGTTAAGTCACTTCAATTAGAGTATTAAGTGTCATTAGAGAGATCTAGGCACATTAATGAAGCTCTAGGCTTAATTGATCAATCAATGAAACTTGCATGTTATGAGAGATAGGCACCAAATGAATCATAAGTGGATTACACTAATGCATACTTCTCAAACTTGCTCATCTTTATAAGGTGATAGGTAGATTCTTAATCTTTGCAAACATAGTAGATAGAAAACCAAGACTTTTACTTTCTTTCTTAGATACTATTTGTGACAACATCCTACTATTCATCGTCTCATTTCCCTGAGATCGATATATTTTAACTTGGTCATCTTGCCACATACACTACGACCATGTACACTTGCGTGAGACACGAAATTGGCAAACAAGTAGCCATCTTGAATGTGCTAGGCTGTATCGTGCTCCCATCAGCGCTCGGAAGGACGAAGACACAAAGCCAACATGCTAAGTGAGCAGCCAAATACGGTTCTTCTTGATGAGACGTGTCAAGATCTAACTCCTTGAATCGTGTTTACGCTGCAGAAGACCATTTCTTGTGAACAACAAATTTACATGAAGGATTGTAAGTTGACTTGGGTCGAGAAGTCTTCTTCTTTTCACATCGTACAGGTGGATGAGGATATGTTACAGACTTTCCCCACCAAAATTCAACCCACTTACCAAGTGAAACATCATCTCCATCTCCGCGAAGAATGTGGTAAGCATGAAACAAGTATTTGCAACTTGATTGGGGGCATGAATCATCACTCTCATAAAAAAATTCCGATTCATCGGGAACCACCTCGTCATAAAGAACACCATCCAAAGGCAATCTGGTCAACTCAAATAAATCATATAATGAAATAAAAAATTCACCAAATGAGGTAAGCAATGTGTTAATCAAGGGACACCATTCCTCAATAAAGACTTTGACAATTTTGGAATTACAATCATAAGTGAAAAGAGAATCAAAGCAGCATAATAAATGCTCGCTTCCTTGAGATACCCTTTGCATCTACTTAAAACATCCTCGGTCCATTCCCAATAACTTTTGAGGTAACAGAATTTACTAATGAAATCTATGGGAGCACCACGTATTGTCTCACCCATGATCATACACCACCCCAAAGACGGTAAATGATTCACTTCTCCATCGGATCCAGTATGATGGGCTGCCCGCAAAACCCACCCTCTCGCGGACTTAGGCAAGGGTACTTCTTGAGTCCAACTATCCAAGTGAAGATCATTGTCTAATCCGGACCAAGACTTTACACGATGCCCAATAAGCAGTTCATCAACTTGTAAGTGAGCATCATTCTCTAAGGGTTGATGCTTGTTGGGACAATCTGAGTATTTTGATTAGATCCCAAAACCCCTGATGAATTTGCCTAAGTACAGTTGTTCAGGTTTGTCTAGTTCAGGATAGTCAGGTTAGGAATTCAGTTCAGGGGGAATATGCTGAAGATTGAAGAATATTGGAGTCAACCCAATTTACTGAAGTCTGAAGTGGAATCCATCCTGAAGAAGTCAGAGTCAGTCTTGCTGATGATTACCTGAACTGAAGCTGAAGAACGAAGCCTGATGATTGGTCCTGAAGACAATCCTGAAGTGCCATTGGCTGATGCTTCTACTGAGTACACTGAGCATAACTCAGGACAGAACTTAGTCAGTGAAGAGTAAGTGTTACCTATCAGGCTGTGCTGAATGCACATAAGACCTGACTTAGGCCTTGGTTCAGTTTACCTGAATCATGTAAGTCCAAAGCAAAAAGGTTACACATACTGGGCTGAATAACCTATCAGGCTGTGCTGAATGCACATAAGACCTGACTTGGGATTTTGTTCAGTTTACCTGAATCATGTAAGTCCAAAGCAAAAAGGTTATTTATGCTATGGGACAAGAGACAAAGAGAATGTCAGTAAGACTCCAATAAGACAAACATTCAAGCTGAGTTATTTACAAGAGACTCAGAGTATTGAATGTATGAGGAATGACAAATTTCTGAAGGTCAGCTAGCCGTTAGAATGGAAAGCCAATGATCTTTCGACACGTATGTACGGAGTCTGCGTAGCATTTAATGCGGCATTTAATGCGACTCAGAGTTGCAGGCGGCGGGACAAACTTGCCAGATTAAGAATGGCGATTAGGTCAAATAGTACTTCTAGCCTGCAACCACCCTAAAATAGGAAAGATTTGATTTGATCTCCACCAACGGATCTATTTTGAGTCTTGCCTATAAATATGGAGAGTCTTGCACCCATTCAAGGCTAACGGGAAATTTCCAAGCGAAAGCTCTCAAGAATCCAAGCACTCAAAGCATACTATAAGCAACACTCTGCAATTAAATTTCCCTAGTGTTGTAGTAGGATTCTCTCTGTATTTTCTTAGATCGATAGCTCTAATATTTAGCATTGCTTTGTACTGCTAGAGCTATCCTAGTTGGAAACCAGAATACCAAACCACTCAGGGTGTGAGATTGGTTGGTTAGAAGGACTGGGACTTGTAAAACGCCCAGGGGTCAGTTCCTAAGAGAGGAAATTGGCTATTCGTGTCCCTTGGCACGTAAAACCCAATTACCTATCCTCAGGGATTTTAGGATAGCTTCCTGTTAAATCAGGCCGTGGACGTAGGAGTTGGTTATCTCCGAACCACGTTAAAAAGACCCTTGTGTGCTGATTTACATTCTTGTTCAGGATCATAACTGTCATCATACTAAACTGAACATTCTGCATTGTTTTTATATTCAGGACTGAATCTATCATCCTGAATCCTAATACTATGCACTCAGCCTTAACCACCAGTTTACTAAGCAAACTCAGAGAAAAAATTTTCAGAAACTAAAACGAGTAGATACTAAGGGCTCATTTTCCGCACGTACTCTAGCTCACTGAGATAGTAGTCCAACTGACTTGCTTCCGAGCAGTTAGTAGGTTTGTTATCTCTACTGAGCTTCTGAGCACTTTACTCACACTCAGCTTATCTGACTCGTTACTGAACTGTCCCTGCTGTCCCTATGGACCTTCAGCATACTGAGTAATTCAGGAAATCCTGACTGAGTGTGTTAGATCATTTTTCTCAGGATCTCACCAACACTACTCACTCTCACCTATTCTCAGAGTTAAAGGCTCTGGAATTCGACCTCGATAAGAGGAAGAATAAGGGTGTTGTCAGTGAGGAAATTAGTGAGGAGAAGACACCTTAAAAGGAAAAGAGCGTAGCTCTTAAAGCTACTCTTGTGCCTGAGGCTGGATCTGGTTCTAAGTCTCTGAAGGACATGAACAAGGATGAGCTGGCCTTGGAATACAGCCTGATGGCGCGGCATTTCGAGAAACTGAACTCTCGATTCGGAAGGTATAAGAAATTTTATACTAATAGCCGTGATCGCAGGTACTCCAGCCCTAGGAGATCGAGCCCCCGAAGAGAAGAAAGGAGGGGCTCAGATTCCAAGAGAGATCGCGATGAGCCTGAGGGGTGAAAAGATGAGAAGAGGAGAGATGATGAGCCCAGAAGATCCAGCTCCAAACCTGAACGATCATCAGGGAGCAGGAGGGAGTCATCAGATAAAAGGTACACTGACAAGAAGTTTGCTTCTGATGTAGATCACTGCTACCACTGCAAGAAGACCGAACATTATTAATATGATTGTCCGGAGCTCAGTGCTCGTGAGCGAGAGGATCGGAGAGCTAAGAGAGAACTCAGGGCATCTGACCGGAGAGCTATGCTTGTTGAGGACTCCTCAGACTCAGACGGCCCAGGATGCCGGTCCCCTGAATTCTTCTTCGATGAGGAGTATGATGACCTCTGCCTGATGGCAGATGATGAGGTATGTTCTTCTGCCTCTTCTCCTGATCATGCACCTGAGCTTAGCTCAGATTCAGCAGGAGAACTTGACCTTCAGCTCGCTTTAGAGCAATTGATGGTTGACTTCTCAAGGCTGCAGGAGACTCATACTCACACAGTGGATGTGAATGCACAGTTGAGTGGAGAAAATGATCGGTTAACTGAGTCTCTCAGAGTGAGAGATACTGAGGAAGCCTTCAGATTAGTACATCTTCAGGAAGAGTTGCTTCATGCTCGGAATAAGCATGATGAAGCTCCACTGGAGGTAGAAAGACTGAAGGGTGTAATCATTTCGCTGATTGAGACTAGTGACACTGATCTGTTCCTCGCTCAGGAACAGCTGATGATTGAGCGAATTGCTCTAAGAGTGATGTTCGAAACTGAGTGGCAAGCTCGCCTTTGTGCTGAGCAAACTGCTTGGGATCTTGAGCTGATCTCAAAAGAGAAAGCTCATGAAGAGTTGGTGCTTCTATACCACTGAAATTGAGACCCTGAAAGAAACAAATGGGCATCTTGAGGTTAAGCTGAAGAAGTTACACACATCTTCCCTAGTGGTTGATGAGTTAACAAGTTTCTCTCAGCTGACCGATGGTGCTAAAGCTGGGTTAGGCTATGATGCCTCAAAAGACCCAAAGGGCAAGAAGAAGAGAGGTGCTTCAGGGAGCAACTCTCAGAAGAAGTTTGTCCCTGCCCAAACTGACGATATGAGCCCAAGTGTTGCTCGTCAGGATAAATGCAAAGGGAAGGAGAAAATGCCTGCTGAACCTGTCAGGCAAAGGACTGAGGAACCAAGGCCAAAATCTGAGGGAAAGGCCAAGCCTCCTCATCCTGAGTCTAGGAAGACAGACCAAAGGAACTCCAAAGCTCAGCCTAGGAATCCTCAAGCTGGAAAGAATTCCGCCCCTAGCACTTCTCAGGCTCATCCTAGAATTGTTCAGGGTGGAAGGAACTCCAGTCAGAGGAGAACTCAGGCAAGGCCAAGGACTACTGAGGTCCAGACTCCTCAGGCAGGGCACAGAGCCCATCAGGAGCGTCCCTATCCTCAAAGGAGAAGGACAAACCAGGTGGCCTCTGAAAGGCAACGGAGATCTGACTCCGACAACACTCAGACCAGACCTCAAGTGCCAAGAGGTCAGGCCCGAGCTGCTCCTTCTTAGGACAGACCCCAGCCCAATGCACTCAGGCCAAAGAGGAATAGGAGGCCCGCCCCCAGGAATCAATCCACGGCTCCTGAAACTCAGGCTGACACCCATACACCCTCAACTTCCCAGGCACCAAGGAAGAAGAGAACTGTGTATGTTGATGTTTCTGGGAGACAGGTTTACACTTCTGAGGCCATCAGAATTGTTAAACAAATCTGGATCCCGAAGGGTATGGCTGACTCTGTAGGACCCAATACGAGATGGGTTCCTGAGGCCTGATTCTTTTCAGGTCGCTGCGGGCTACAAGAAGAAGAAGGAGGATCTGATGAAGGACTGGTACTTGGACTCAGGGTGTTCCAGGCACATGACCGGATTTCGTGATCTCCTTCAGGATTATGTAGCTCAAGAAGGCCCGCAGGTAACCTTCGGTGATAACTCTAAGGGTTTCACCAGGGGATTCGGAACCCTTGTTATTGGCTCTGTCTGTGTACTGAATGTATCATATGTTGAGGGACTGAGACATAACTTACTCTCGGTCAGTCAGTTCTGTGACTGAGGATATAGTGTAGAATTTACGTCTAATATGTGTCATGTAAAGGACAAATCTACACTACAGGTTCTGATTATAGGTATCAGGAGGGGCAATGTATATTTTGCTGACTTCAAGAGCAGTCCTCCTGAAACTTGTTTGGTCGCTAAGAGCTCCTCTGAGCTCAGTTGGCTTTGGCATAAACGCCTGAGTCACTTAAACTTCAAGATTATTAACAAAATTTCTAGACTTTCTCTTGTAGATGGTCTACCTAATGAAGTTTTTAGCAAAGACCACGTGTGCGGAGCATGTCAGGAAGGCAAGCAAACCAAAGCCTCATTCAAAGAGAAAGAAGCCTTCTCAACTGACAGAGTGCTTCAGCTCCTGCACATGGATCTCTTAGGTCCAGTTACTCCTGTCAGCATAAATGGTAGGAAATATACCCTTGTTGTTGTTGATGATTATTCCAGGTATACATGGGTCATTTTCTTGCTGAACAAGAAGGAGACTCAGGTTAAGCTTACGGAGTTACTCAAGCAATTGAGTACTGAACAGGGTCAGAGCATTGTCAGGATCCGATCAGATCGAGGAACAGAGTTATCAACTCTATTATAACTGACTTTTATACTAACCATGGTATAGCTCATGAGACTTCTGCAGCTAGGACCCCTCAGCAGAATGGGGTAGCTGAAAGAAGGAATCGGACCCTGAAGGAAGCTGCCAGGATCATGCTGGCTGAGTCAAGACTGCCCAAGAAGTACTGGGCTGAAGCAATCAATACTGCTTGCTACACTCAGAACCGATCTATGCTGAACAAACAACATGCTCAGACACCTTATGAAACTTGGAACAAGAGGAAGCCTCGTATCTCTTATTTCCATATTTTTAGGTGTAAGTGTTTCATCCTGAACAATGTGAAAGACCAGTTGAAAGCCTTTGATAGCAAATCTGATGAGGGAGTGTTCTTAGAATACTCCTCAGTCAGTAAAGCTTTCAGGGTGTATAACTGTCGGACCCTTTGTGTGGAGGAAACACTTCATGTTGTGTTTGATGAGACTGCATCAGTGCGTAGAAAACAGGTTTTGAGTCCTGACACTAAGGGGGTTACCAAGAGAGTAACAAGACTGAGTCTGAAAAATGCTGAATTCAAGATCAAACTTGTCAGTGCTCCCAAAGGATGGGATGATGTTGGGAGAAATCCTAGCAGTCCCTGCCTTGGAGGCGAGCTGCGCTCAAGTCCACTCGTTCGCTCGATTAAAGGCATAGTTGTGTGCCGCCCGTGGTGCTGAAGCTAGATATTGGGTTTAAAGGAATTGATTGTACTACTCATACCAACAAGGTGCATCTTCTTTTCTGGTGCCCATTGTGAAAGAACTCTAAAGTTAAGTGTGCTTGGCTTGGAGCAATTTCATGATGGGTGACCCTCTGGGAAGTTCTCAGGGTGTGTGCGAGTGAGGACATAAGCACGCTAGAAAAGACACGTGTTGGTTTGCGAGGATAGTACATCAATTCTACTCAGCGCTACCGATCCTACAGATGATGATGATGAAGATCAGGATGGACCTCAGGCTAACCCTCAGCAAGCCCCAGCCTCGGAGAACGTTGAGTCTCTGACGGAGGGACAGACTCAACCTGAGGTACGTACTGTCGGTGATGATGCTTCTGCACCTGAGACAGTTACTGAGTCCAACACTATAGGGGGAAACAATGTCTCTGATATTGCCCAACTCTCGGAAAATGACTCAATATCCCCTGTTCTTACTCATTTCGCTTCTTTGCCTGTTATTGTCGAGACTAATATTTCAGGATCAGGCGAAGGGACGTCAGCAGCTCCCAGTGCAGCCATCAGCAGGAGGCGGTTGCTAGATGATCACTCATTGGCTGATATCATTGGTGATGTCAATGAGGGGGTCAGGACAAGGTTGTCCTTTGGTGAGAGCGCTATGTTTTGTTGTTTCCTGAGTGATCAGGAACCTAAGAGAATAGAAAAAGCTCTTGCTGACCCCAACTGGATCCTAGCCATGCCGGATGAGCTCAATCAGTTTGAGCGGAATCAGGTTTGGGAGTTAGTTGAGAGACCTAGGCGTCAACATGTTATTGGCACCAAGTGGGTTTTTAAGAACAAGAGGGATGAAAAGAATGTTGTTGTCAGGAATAAGGCCAGACTAGTGGCAAAGGGCTACTCTCAGGCTGAAGGAATAGACTATGATGAGACCTTTGCTCCGGTCGCAAGGTTGGAAGCAATCAGGTTGTTTCTGGCTTATACAACATTCAAGAAGTTCAAAGTGTATCAGATGGACGTGAAGAGTGCTTTTCTGAATGGTGTACTGAACGAGGAGGTCTATGTTGAGCAACATCCAGGGTTCGAAGTTGGTGACAAGGTATATCACCTGAAGAAAGCTCTTTATGGCCTGAAGCAAGCTCCGAGAGCTTGGTATGATACACTATCCCAATTCCTGATAGAACACGGGTTCGTGAAAGGAACAGTGGACAGGACCCTCTTCCGGATATCGGAAGGGGAGGACATTCTTCTGGTTCAGATTTATGTGGATGACATAATATTTGGATCTCCTAATCTGAAGCTTTGTGAGAAATTCTCCAAGCTGATGACTGGGAAATTTGAGATGTCAATGATGGGAGAAATGAACTTCTTTCTGGGTCTCCAAGTCAGGCAATCTAATTCTGGAATCTTCATTAATCAGTCTAAATATGCGAGGGACTTGATTAAGAAATTCGGAGTTCAGTCCAGCAAAGTCTCACGTATTCCCATGAACACAAATGAGAAGCTGGATCCTGACTAAGAAGGAGACTAGTAAATCAGACTGAATATAGGGCACTAATAGGATCCTTACTGTACATGACTGCAAGTCGTCCTGATATCACTTATGCAGTCGGAGTTTGTGCAAGGTATCAGTCTGATCCAAAGAAGAGTCATCTAGAGAGTGCCAAAAAGATACTGAAATACCTGAGAGGTACAGTCAACCTAGGACTTTGGTATCCCTCTGATGACAATCTAGAACTGACTGGCTATTCAGATGCAGATTATGGAGGCTGTAGGCTTGATAGGAAATCAACTACAGGCACATGTCAGTTTCTAGGGAGTAAACTGATCTCTTGGTTTTCTAAGAAGCAAACCAGTGTTGCAACGTCTACTACTGAGGCTGAGTATATGGCGGCAGGCAGTTGTTGTT
>JAPKLY010001397.1:0-46398 GCA_026898435.1 Prunella vulgaris | reverse complement strand
CATTTGTGTTCATGGGAATACGTGAGACTTTGCTGGACTGGACTCCAAATTTCTGAATCACATCCCTTGCATACTTGGACTGATTTATGAAGATTCCGAAGTCAGTTTGCCTGACTTGGAGACCCAGAAAGAAATTCATTTCTCCCATCATTGACATCTCAAATTTCCCAGTCATCAGCTTGGAGAATTTCTCACAAAGCTTCAGATTAGGAGATCCAAATATTATGTCATCCACATAAATCTGGACCAAGAGAATGTCCTCCCCTTCGGAAATCCGGAAGTGGGTCCTGTCCACTGTTGCTTTCACGAACCCGTGGTCTATCAGGAATTGGGATAATGTATCATACCAAGCTCTCGGAGCTTGCTTCAGGCCATAAAGAGCTTTCTTCAGGTGATATACCTTATTTCCAATTTCAAAACCTGGAGATTGTTCCACATAGACCTCCTCGTTTAGTACACCATTCAGAAAAGCACTATTTACATCCATCTGATACACTTTGAATTTCTTGAATGTTGCATATGCCAGAAACAACCTGATTGCTTCCAACCTTGCGACCGGAGCAAAGGTCTCATCATAGTCAATTCCTTCAGCCTGAGAGTAACCCTTTGCTACCAATCTGGCCTTATTCCTGACCACAACATTCTTCTCATCCCTCTTGTTCTTAAAGACCCACTTGGTGCCAATGACATGTTGACACCTAGGTCTCTCAACTAACTCCCAAACCTGATTCCGCTCAAACTGATTGAGCTCATCCTGCATGGCTAGGATCCAGTTGGGATCAGCAAGAGCTTCTTCTATGCTCTTAGGTTCCTGATCACTCAGGAAGCAGCAAAACATAGCGCTCTCACCAAAGGACAACCTAGTCCTGACCCCCTCATTGATATCACCAATGATATCAGCCAATGAGTGATCATCTAGCCACCTCCTCCTGCTGACAGGAGCACTGGGAGCTGCTGACGTTCCCTCGCCTGATCCTGAAACATTAGTCTAGACAATAATAGGCAAAGAACAGGAACGAGCAAGAACAGGGAATACTGAGTCATTTCCTGAGGGTTGGCCAATATCATAGACATTGTTTCCCCCTACAGTGTTGGACTCAGTAACTGTCTCAGGTGTAGAAGCATCATCACCGACAGTACGTACCTCTGGTTGAGTCTGTGCCCCCTTCTGAGACTCAACATTCTCTGAGGCTGGGGCTAGCTGAGGGTTGGCCTGAAGTCCATCCTGATCATCATCATCATCATCCCATCCCTTGGGAGCACTGACAAGCTTGATCTTGAATTCAGGATTCTTCAGACTCAGTCTTGTTATCCTCTTGATAACCCCCTCAGTGTCAGGATTCGGAACCTGTTTCCTGTGCACTGATGCAGTCTCATCAAACACAACATGAGGTGTTTCCTCCACACAAAGGGTCCGACAGTTATACACCCTGAAGGCTTTACTGACTGAGGAGTATCCTAAGAAGACTCCATCATCAGATTTGCTATCAAAGGCTTTCAACTGGTCTTTCCCATTGTTCAGGATGAAACACTTACACCAAAAAATATGGAAATAAGAGATGCGAGGCTTCCTCTTGTTCCAAGTTTCATAAGGTGTCTGAGCATGTTGTTTGTTCAGCATAGATCGGTTATGAGTGTAGCAAGCAGTGTTGATTGCTTCAGCCCAGTACTTCTTGGGCAATCCTGACTCAGCCAACATGGTCCTGGCAGCTTCCTTCAGGGTTCGATTTCTTCTTTCAGCTACCCCATTCTGCTGAGGAGTCCTGGTTGCAGAAGTCTCATGAGCTATACCATGGTTAGTACAAAAGTCAGTTATAATAGAGTTTATAAACTCAGTTCCTCGATCTGATCGGATCCTAACTATGCTCTGACCCTGTTCAGTACTCAATTGCTTGAGTAACTCTGGAAGCTTGACCTGAGTCTCCTTCTTGTTCAGCAAGAAAATAACCCATGTGTACCTGGAATAATCATCAACAACAACAAGGGTATATTTCCTACCATTTATGCTGACAGGAGTTACTGGACCAAAGAGATCCATGTGCAGAAGCTGAAGCACTCTGTCAGTTGAGAAGGCTTCTTTCACTTTGAATGAAGCTTTGGTTTGCTTGCCTTCCTGACATGCTCCGCACACGTGGTCTTTGCTAAAAACTTCATTTGGTAGACCATCTACAAGTGAGAGTCTAGAAATTTTGTTAATAATCTTGAAGTTTAAGTGACTCAGGCGTTTATGCCAAAGCTAACTGAGCTCAGAGGAGCTCTTAGCAACCAAACAAGTTTCAGGAGGACTGCTCTTGAAATCAGCAAAATATACATTGCCCCTCCTGATACCTGTAATCAGAACCTGTAGTGTAGATTTGTCCTTCACAAGACACATGTTAGATGTAAATTCTAAACTATATCCTCGGTCACAAAACTGACTGACCGAGAGTAAGTTATGTCTCAGTCCCTCAACATATGATACATTCAGTACACGGACAGAGCCAATAACAAGGGTTCCGAATCCTCTGGTGAAACCCTTAGAGTTATCACCAAAGGTTACCTGCGGGCCTTCCTGAGCTATATAATCCTGAAGGAGATCACGAAATCTGGTCATGTACCTGGAACATCCTGAGTCCAAGTACCAGTCCTTCATCAGATCCTCCTTCCTCTTTTTGTAGCCCGCAGCTACCTGAAAAGAATCAGGCCTCAGGTACCCATCTCGTATTGGGTCCTACTGAGTCAGCCATACCCTTCGGGATCCAGATTTGTTTAACAATTCTGATAGCATCAGAAGTGTAAACCTGTCTCCCTGAAACATCAACATACACAGTCTTCTTCCTTTGTGCCTGAGAAGTTGAGGATGTATGGGTGTCAGCCTGAGGTTTAGGAGCCCTATATTGATTCCTAGGAGTGGGCCTCCTGTTCCTCCTTGGCCTGGGTGCATTGGGCTGAGTTTGATCCCGAGAAGGAGTAGCTCGGGCCTGACCTCTTGGCACTTGAGGTCTGACCTAAGTGTTACCGGAATCAGGTCTCCGTTGCCTTTCAGAGACCACCTGGTTTGTCCTTCTCCTTTGAGGATTAGGACGTTCCTGATGGGCTCTGTGCCCTGTCTGAGGAATCTGGACCTCAGTAGTCCTTGGCTTTCCCTGAGGCCTCCCCTGTTCTGAGTTCCTTCTGCTCTGAGCATTTCTAGGCTGGGCCTGAGAAGTGCTAGGAGCAGAATTCTTCCCAGATTGAGGATTCCTAGGCTGAGCCTTGGAGTTCCCTTGATCTGTCTTCCTTGACTCAGGATGAGAAGCCTTGACCTTTTCCTTAGGTTTAGGTCTTGGTTTCTCAGCCCTTTGCCTGACAGGTTCAGCAGGCATTTTCTCCTTCCCTTTGCCTTTGTCCTGACGAGCAACACTTAAGCTCTTGTCATCAGTTAGGGCAGGGACAAACTTCTTCTGAGAGTTGCTCCCTGAAGCACCTCTCTTCTTTTCGCCCTTTGGGTCTTTTGAGGCATCATAGCCTAACCCAGCTTTAGCACCATCAGTCAGCTGAGAGAAACTTGTTAACTCATCAACCACTTGGGTGGATGTGTATAACTTCTTCAGCTTAACCTCAAGATGCCCATTGGTTTCTTTCAGGGCCCCAATTTCAGTGGTGTACTGAAGTACCAACTCTTCATGAGCTTTATCTTTTGAGATCAGCTCAAGATCCCAAGTGGTTTGCTCAGTACAAAGGCGAGGTTGCCACTCAGTTTTGAACATTACTCTAAGAGCAATTCGCTCAATCATCAGTTGTTCTTGAGCAAGGAACATATCAGTATCACGAGTCTCAATCAGCGAGCTGATTACACCCTTCAGTCTTTCTACCTCTAGTGGAGCTTCATCATGCTTGTTCCGAGCATGAAGCAGCTCTTCCTAAAGATGTACTAATCTGAGGGCTTCCTCAGTATCTCTTACTCTGAGAGACTCAGTTAACCGATCGTTCTCCCCACTCAGTTTTGCATTCACATCTACTGTGTGAGTATGAGTCTCCTGCAGCCTTGAGAAGTCAACCATCAATTGCTCTAGGGCGAGCTGAAGGTCGAGTTCTCCTGCTGAATCTGAGCTAAACTCAGGTGCGTGATCAAGAGAAGAGGCAGAAGAACATACCTCATCATCTGCCATCAGGCAGAGGTCATCATACTCCTCATTGGAGAAGAGTTTAGGGGACCGGAGTCCTGGGCCATCTGAATCCGAGGAGTCCTCAGCAAGCAATGCTCTCCGGTCTGATGCCCTGAGCTCTCTCTTGGTGTTAGGATTTCTATGTTAGATGTTTTGATGATATAATAAACCAATCAGCTTGTAATAGGACCAGCTGAACATGTTAGTCAGCTGATGAGTAGTTAGGATTAGATAGGTTCAAGTGAGGGGGAATCTACCTTGCTGCCTAGAAGATCCGAAGCTACCATAGAAGAGAAGACCAGCTGAGACCTTGTGGACTTAGCCAATTTCAGAAGACAGAAGATTTAAGCAGCTGACGCTGGAGCATCGAGAGCAGATCATCAGAGAAGTTAACATCAGCTGATATCAGAAGATTAGCTGATCAGCTGAAGAGCACGTCGCAGACAAGACAAGGACCATGGATAAAAGACATATCCAGACAAAGTCAAGAAGACCAGCTGAGGTGCACACCAGCAGACTTGCACATCAGCTGAGGACCAAGTATCAGCAGATTGATACACTAGCTGAGGAGACAGATCAGCTGAGGTTTTGTGCTCGACCCAGATTCTTCGGAATCAATTTTAAGGGTTAACTTGCGACATAAAAAGAAGATTCCCAGAATAGAAGATCAATCAATCAAGTTTGTCCCCTTGATTGATTGAAGATCGCGAAGATTGACGGGAATCAAGAAGGAAATTCAATCAATCACATTGATTGATTGAATACGAGATTATAAGATCTCAGATTTCTAGTCTTTTCCAACGTCTAGTTATTTGACCTTATAAATTAGAGTAATAGTGATAATTCATCATCGGGTCTTTACACGCACATTAAGCTAGCCGATACTCTGTCAAATTTATTACTTACGCTAAAAAACACCATTCATACTTATCCTTTGTAAAAGCTTTGTAGAAGCTGTGAGAAGTCAATTGCGCTTGTAGCATTGACAAGTTGTAAGAGAGTAGTACTCTCAAACTGTGTAAGTAAGTGAGTAAGAGAGTTAGTGGAGAGCCCCTCAAGTCCAAGTTGGATTGAGGAGAGTGGATGTAGGATAGTTGGTCCGAACCACTATAAATCCCCTGTGTCTCTTCGTATTTCCTTCTGTTCTTATTTGTGCACATCACCTAAAAACCGATTTTCATTAAAAACATTTCCGCACTATTTTCAAAATTCAGACTACCTCAAGTAGTCTGCTGATTTTCTGAATAAACCAGTAAAATTGAAAAAGGCTTTTGAATCCTTACAAGTCTATTCAACCCCCCCTTCTAGACTTGTTCAAGTGTATTCTTCCCTAAAACCTGCCTTTGGGACCAACAAGTGGTATCAGAGCTGTGTGTCCAATAGACCACAGCCTGAGAAAGCTCTTAGTGGTCACCTGGACAGAACCCTGAAAATCTGTTTTTAGAGATTTCTGTGTGCCTTTTATCTAATCATTTGCAGATATGTCTTCCTACAAAAAGAGTGGATCCAAGACAAGAAAGCTGCCTGAATTCTCCATAGAGGATTATGATTACTGGAAATTCAGAATGGAGAATCACCTTGGAGCCATTCAAGATTGGATGTTAGATGTTCTGGAGGAAGGGCCAATCAAGTTCTTCTGGGAAGGAGTAAGCGATGGCAAGACTCCAGAAGCTGAAATCAATGAAAGAAGGAAGACAGAGAAGAAGAAGAGTGAACTAAACGATGCCGAAAGAAAACTCTTCAACCTCGATCAAGTGGCCAGAACAGAAATCATTGAGACACTCTCCAAAGAATATGTAGAGAAAATCAAGACGTGCAGAACTGCTAAGGAGATGTGGGAGAAACTCTCCTTGATGTGTGAAGGGACAGATCAAATCAAAGAGAACAAGCTTCAAGCTGTTCTACATACCTTTGACACATTTAAAATGAAAGTTGATGAAACCATTGATCAGCTAGATATGAGGCTGACAAACATACTGAATAAGGCAAGCTCCTTAGGAAAGGATTACTCGGAAAAAGAGATTAATAACAAAATTCTGAGATCTCCCACTCCTAGATGGAGAGTGAAGGTGATAGTAATTAAAGAGACAAAGAATTTATCTGAGATGAGTCATCATAATTTGCTATCTCTTCTGAATGCACATGAGTTCGATATCCAAGAGGAAGATCAAGAAGATGAGACTCCAACTTCATCAGCCACAAAGAATGTTGCTTTCTCTGCTGCAGCTGATAGTCAAGAAAAGTCCTCTGCTTCAGAGGACATGAGCTTAAAGGAGCAACTTGCTTTATTGACCAAGAAGTTTGACAAGATGTCAAACAAGTTTCAGAAGTATAGATCTCATTGGAAGAAGAATAAGAGTGATTCTTCCAGAAGATACCAGAAGTCATCTGATGCCAGAAGACCATCAGATGAACAGGAGACCAGATATAAGTCTCCAGAGAGAAGGAGGGAACCAAGTCCCAGAAGAGGAGGAGATGGTGTCTGTTTCACTTGCAACAAGCCAGGACATCTCAGTTATGATTGTCCTCAACTTACCCCAAGGGAGAGAGAAGAGAAGAGGATCAAGAGAGATCGCAGGTTCGCTGATAAGAGAGGTCTGCTAGCAGAGGAGGAGAAGCAGGATATCAGCTCATCCTCGTCCTCATCTGATTTTGAATCAAAGGATGATATCTGCCTTATGGCTAAGGTGGAAGAGGTAAATTCTCCTACGCCCTCTGTTAGCTCATCTTGCTCCTCTACCTATTCTATGGAGTCAGATATACACAAGTTGTTATCTGATCTCCAATCCTCCTTAAAAGTTTGTTCTAAGCTGGAAGAGGAGAACTCAAGTCTGAAAGCTGAAGTTTTAAGCTTGAGACAAGATCTGGAAAGTGCTAGACTACCAGTGATATCCTATGACTCACAAGCTAACAAGTCTACTGACTTAATAGCAAAATGTGAAGAACAGGAGAAGCTGATAGAAAAGCTACTTTCTGAGAACACTGTCTTAAGTGAAGAACATAATCTGCTGACAGCTAAGTTCGATGAACTCTTCAAGCAGAATGAACTGATAACCAAAAATTCATAGCAGCTTCAGCTGAAAGTGGATCAGCTGACTAAGGCAAAAAATGTCGTGTCTAAAATAGCTGAATCCTCACAAACTGTGAATGATAAAAGGGGTCTTGGTTATCCCAAACCCAAACCACAAAAGAAGAAGAAAGGTGACAGTGGATTAATTAGGGATCCTCGAAAGGGTAAAGGGCCAGCTGAGCCTGCATCTGGATCAGAAGGGCAGAAGAGCAGAGGGACAGAAAAGGTCCCAGCTGGATAGAAGAGCTCCAAAGCTCAGAAGTCTGCTGGTGATCAAAAGGTTTCAACAGAGCAGAAGAGTACTAAAACTCAGAAGCCTGCTGACAACCAACATAAGTCCAAAGCTCAGAAGTCTCGAGATCAGAAGAGGAATCCAAGTCATAGCTCAACTAAGACAAGGAGACCTCAGTAGAATCTGCAGAGGAATGATAAGCCTGGGTCATCTCAGCAGAGTAAACCCAAGCGAAACAGACCTCAGTCCTGGGTTACTTATATAACCAAAGTAGTCAAGCCTTCACCGGCTAAAGTTTATGAGTCATTCGGAGGCTCAAGCCGAAATTATCCTTTTGAGCAACCCACCTATAAACCTGCTGTTATCACTCATCGCCCCAGAAAAGATCCTCTGAGGGAGATGATTTTTGTGGACAAATATGGTAGAAGGTTGAGATCTCCTAAACCTCATAAGGATGATCTCTACCTGTGGATCTAGAAAGTCGATACTAACCAATCAGGACCCAAAGATAGGGTACCTAAAGCCTGAGTTTTAATTTCAGGTTAACTCTAGCCCTATAGAAAGAGGAGAAGCCAAGGGCCATGTCTGGTACATTGATAGCGGTTACTCGAAGCACATGACCTTCGAGAAGCATCTTCTCCAGAACTTTGTAACGCTGGATGGGCCTAGAGTTGTGTTCGGTGACTACAATTTTGGAGTCACCAGAGGAGTGGGCACTCTGCTGATCAAAGGAACAAGGGTTGAAAAAGTCTACTATGTAGAAGGGCTCATGCACAATCTTCTGTCTGTATCCCAATTCTGTGACAAGGGATATTCAGTAAGATTCTCTAAGAACTCTTGTCTTGTTATTGCTGGTCCCTAAAGAAGACTTTGAGTCTTCTTGTTTTGAAAATAGCTGACTTTACAATCAGCTGAGTGCGCAGTGATTTTGTGTGCGGAAACGTTTTAAATTAAATCCTTTTAATGAAAACCTTTTATTTAGTGCAGCAAGTAGGAACAATTAAAATAAAGCAAGTAAAAGACACAAGATTTATAGTGGTTCGGACCAACTGTCCTACATCCTCTCTCCTCAAACCAAATTGGACTTGAGGGGCTATCTACTCACTTACTAACTTCCTTCCTTACAACTTTCAAGAGAAAACTCTCTTACAACTCTTGTTAGTGCACACTTGCAACTAACTGATCGACTTCTACAAAGTCTTACAAAGGAATAATAAATGTGTGAATGTGTTTGTTGTACAGAGGAAAAATATTGTAGCCTATCTTCTAGTCTAATCGCGCGTAGGATCGTTATGATTTTTCTCTCTTGTACTCATATTTATAGGTAACAAAAACTAGCCGTTAGAGTTGACTAGGATTTGAAATTCCTATAAATATGTAATCAATCAATCAGAATGATTGATTGATCCTTGATTTCCAGGTTGATATCTTTCCATCTTTGGCTTGATCTTCAATCTGATTGACATGATTGATTGCCTATGATTCTGGAAATCTTCTAGCCGTTACTGTGATCTTGTCCCCTTGACATTATTGACTTTCTGTAAATAGATCTTCTATGCAACAGCTTCAGACGACCTCAGCTGCCGTTGGTGGTCTTCGTCTTATATGTTCAAGGCTCAGCTGGTATATTGAGTCATAGCTGTCCTGAACGTGTCTCAACAGATCTGGGTGCTCCTCTGCTGATTTTGTCCTCGTCTGATTTCGGCACCTCAGCTGGTCTAACATCAGCTGACATGGACCTCAGCTGATCTAACCTCAGCTGATCTGACATCAGCTGACCTGACATCAGCTGATATCTAGCACCTCAGCTGGTCTTCATCTAAGCTGACCTGGACCTCAGCTGATCTAACCTCAGCTGATCTGACATCAGCTGATCAGCTGACCTCCCAAGATCAGCTGGTTTTAATGGCATCAAAATATAAGGGATTTCCCAACAATTTCCCCCTTTTTGATGATATTAAAACCCAAGGAAGATTGATCTTTCTCCAATCAGCTGATGTTCCCCCTTACACAAATCTCAGCTGATTTTCCACCTAAGTGTAGGCCTTCCCCCTTAGTTGGGTAGATGTTTGCGTTTGGATCTGTTCATCACACTTAGCTCATCTGATTTGTTCATCTTCTCATCTGATATCAGCTTTTTGTCTGATCTCCTGAGCTGGTGTGTACCTAAAAATAAAATCAGGCAATAGGTACCCTACTGGGTCCTGGAGGGTCAGGAGGCAGTTCTTTAGGGATCCATAGGAATAGGTCATCCTTATGAGGCTTAGGAGACCTTATCCATCTCCCATATTTATCAACAAAGACAATCTCCTTCAGAGGGTTTCTCTTAGGAGGATGTCTTAGAACACCAGGTCTTGTGATCTGATTATAAGGGTACGTCCTGCTAGAGCCTTTGAATGACTCATAGACAACAGCCTTAGCTGATTTTGCAGGTTTGGGTGGTACTTTAAATGTAACCGAGGGTGGAGAAGGGTTCTGCTTGGACTTGCCTTTCTGGGATGGTCCAGGCTGATCCTGCCTCATCTTATTTTTCCCTTTTTCCTTATTATCTGCTCCTTGAACCTGTGCCTTTTTCTTCCCTTTAGAGGACTTAGGGAAGCCAACACCTCTTTTGTCATGCTCTTGTTGAGAGGAAGCAGCTATAGATGACATTGCATTATGTGCATTGGTCAGCTGATCCAATTTCAACTTGAGCTGATCCTCTTTTTCTTTGGTCTGTGTATGTTGTTTAAAGAGTTCATCGAACTTAGCCTTTAATAGCTTGTGTTCCTCTTCTAACCCTAGGTTTTCAGCCAGCAGCGTAGCTACCAACTGTTCCTGTTCCACACATTTGACTCTTAAGTCTTCTGACTCTTGAGGTTGTGAGGAAGTGGGTTCAGCTGATAGATCAGCAGACTGACCTTTCTCGAGAGTCAGCTGAGAGACTTTAGCTTTTAGCCTTGAGTTCTCCTCTTCTAGTTTAGCACAAACACTTAGAGAGGATTGGAGATCTGAGAGCAGCTTTCGCATCTCAGACTCCAAAGAATGGGTAGAAGAGCAAGATGAGCTAACAGAGGGGGTTTCAGCTTCTACCTCTTCTGTGTCTGCCATGAGACAAAAATCCTCTGATGATGGTGAATCAGCAGTGGAGATGTAATCCTCAAAATCTTGAATAATCTTGTTCATCTCCTCTTCAAAATTAACATCAAGGTTGTAAGACATGATTCCTGCAAAATGTGTTAGGAGAAATAACATACAAGGATTTTTAAAAAAGGATTTGGATCTGCCCTGGTGACCACCAAAAGCTTCTCAGGTTGTGGCCGTTAGGACACACAGCTCTGATACCACTTGTTGGTCCCTAAAGAAGACTTTGAGTCTTCTTATTTTGAAAACAGCTGACTTTACAATCAGCTGAGTGCGCAGTGATTTTGTGTGCGGAAACGTTTTAAATTAAATCCTTTTAATGAAAACCTCTTATTTAGTGCAGCAAGTAGGAACAATTAAAATAAAGCAAGTAAAAGACACGAGATTTATAGTGGTTCGGACCAACTGTCCTACATCCACTCTCCTCAAACCAAATTGGACTTGAGGGGCTATCTACTCACTTACTAACTTCCTTCCTTACAACTTTCAAGAGAAAGCTCTCTTACAACTCTTGTTAGTGCACACTTGCAACTAACTGATCGACTTCTACAAAGTCTTACAAAGGAATAATAAATGTGTGAACGTGTTTGTTGTACAGAGGAAAAATATTGTAGCCTATCTGCTAGTGTAATCGCACGTAGGATCGTTATGATTTTTCTCTCTTGTACTCATATTTATAGGTAACAAAAACTAGCCGTTAGAGTTGACTAGGATTTGAAATTCCTATAAATATGTAATCAATCAATCAGAATGATTGATTGATCCTTGATTTCCAGGTTGATATCTTTCCATCTTTGGCTTGATCTTCAATCTGATTGACATGATTGATTGCCTATGATTCTGGAAATCTTCTAGCCATTACTGTGATCTTGTCCCCTTGACATTATTGACTTTCTGTAAATAGATCTTCTATGCAACAGCTTCAGACGACCTCAGCTGCCGTTGGTGGTCTTCGTCTGATATGTTCAAGGCTCAGCTGGTATATTGAGTCATAGCTGTCCTGAACGTGTCTCAACAGATCTGGGTGCTCCTCTGCTGATTTTGTCCTCGTCTGATTTCGGCACCTCAGCTGGTCTGACATCAGCTGACCTGGACCTCAGCTGATCTAACCTCAGCTGATCTGACATCAGCTGACCTGACATCAGCTGATATCTAGCACCTCAGCTGGTCTTCATCTAAGCTGACCTGGACCTCAGCTGATCTAACCTCAGCTGATCTGACATCACCTGATCAGCTGAACTCCCAAGATCAGCTGGTTTTAATGGCATCAAAACATAAGGGATTTCCCAACAGTTATTAATGATTTAAATGAGCAGGTGCTACTAACTGGCCTCAGAAGAGGTAATATGTATCTTGCAGATTTTGCAAGCTGTCCAGCTGACTCATGTTTGGTTGCTAAAAGCTCATCTGAGATCAGCTGGCTCTGGCACAAGAGATTAGGTCATCTGAACTTCAAGACACTCAACAAGGTTGCAAGGAAGGGTCTAGTCAGAGGTCTACCAAATGAGGTGTTTTCATCTGAGCAGAAGTGTAATGCCTGTAAAAAAGGAAAGCAGATTAAAGCCTCATTCAAAGTTGTGCAGAGTACTTCAACAACAAAAGCACTCCAGCTGCTTCATATGGACTTGTTTGGACCTGTCTCACCTCTTAGTTTCAGTGGAAGGAAGTATACATTGGTGATTGTTGATGACTATACAAGATTCACTTGGGTAGTGTTCTTGTTCAAGAAGAATGAGACTATGGTCAAGATGCTGGAGTTGTTCAAGAGGATTCAGAAGGAGCTGGACCTCAGCATAGTCAGAATCAGAAGTGATAAAGGTACTGAGTTTCTTAACTCTGTTGTTTCTGACTATTCCAGGGATAATGGTATTCAGCATGAGACATCAGCTGCCAGAACACCTTAGCAAAATGGGTTAGCTGAGAGGAGAAACAGAACCCTCAAGGAGGCAGCAAGTACTATGTTAGCTGAATATCAGACTCCTCAAAGGTTTTGGGCAGAAGCCATCAATACTGCATGCTTCATCCAAAATAGGTGTCTACCAGTCAAGAGACATAGGAAGACTCCTTATGAAATGTACAAAGGTAAACCTCCTAACCTTTCCTCTGTCCATACTTTTGGGTGTAGGTGTTTCATCCATGACAATGGAAAGACTAAGTTAAAGACTTTTGATGCTAAGGTTGCTGAAGGAATATTCTTAGGATATTCTGGAAGTAGCAAAGCCTATAGAGTCTTTAATAAAGTCTCTCTCTGTGTGGAGGAGACACCCCATGTTGTATTTGATGAATCTTATCATGAGTACAGCAAGGAGAAGCTAGCAGAAGAGGTAGATCTGCTGAATCTGTCAGAAAAGCCAGATCTGATTAAGGTAGTAGTACCAAGGATAGAATCAGACTCAAATTCAGATGATGAGCCCAAATCAGCTGATAAGCCCTCATCAGCATCAGGTGATGGCACATTGACTCCTGACATTAACCAAGGGGGAATTTCAGACAATACCCAAGAGGAGCAGACTATGGCACCTCAAAGGGGCAAGAAGACATTGTCTGATTTCCCAGCTGAACAGATTCTAGGAGATCCAAGTGTAGGTGTCCAGACCAGAAGAAAGCTAAACTTGGGTGCTCAATTCAGTTGTTATGTGTCTCTGATAGAACCCAAAAATATCCATGAAGCTCTTGAAGACCCAAACTGGATTGTAGCTATGCAAGAGGAGCTGAATCAGTTAGCAAGACAAGAAGTTTGGACTCTAGTGGAGAGGCCCAAACATCAGAAGGTCATAGGTACTAAGTGGGTATTCAAGAACAAAAAGGATGAAAATGATGTAGTAGTTAGAAACAAGGCAAGGCTAGTAGCACAGGGGTATTTACAGTCAGAGGGGATTGACTATGATGAGACATTTGCTCCTGTGGCAAGACTAGAAGCCATTAGATTGTTTCTGGCTTATGCTGTTTTCAAAGGGTTCAAAGTCTATCAGATGGATGTCAAGTCAGCTTTTCTGAATGGAATCCTGGCAGAAGAGGCTTATGTGGAACAGCCACCAGGATTTGAGATTGGGAACAAGGTTTATCGGTTGCAGAAAGCTTTATATGGACTAAAGCAGGCACCTAGAGCCTGGTATGATACTCTATCACAGTTCCTACTGGATAGTGGATTCAGTAAAGGAAAGATAGACAAAACCTTGTTTAGAAAGGAAGACGGAGATGATATCCTCTTAGTGCAGATATATGTAGATGATATCATCTTTGGCTCCCCCAACAAACTGATGTGTGATGAGTTCAGCAAGCTGATGACCAGCAAGTTTGAAATGTCCATGATGGGGGAGATGACTTATTTCCTTGGACTGCAGGTAAAGCAGATGTCCAATGGAAAGTTCATTAGCCAAGCTAAGTATGCCAAGAATTTGATAGAAAAGTTTGGAATCAGTAGCAGCAGAGAAGTTAAGATTCCAATGATGGCAAACTTTAGCATGGATCCAGATGAGGCTGGTGAGAAAGTGGATCAGACACAATATAGGGGACTTATTGGTTCTCTGCTGTATCTCACTGCCAGCAGACCTGATATCAGCTTTGCAGTAGGTGTGTGTGCAAGGTTTCAGGCAAATCCTAAGAAATCTCATCTGGAAGCAGCAAAGAAGATTGTAAAGTATTTGAAGGGTACTTACAATCTAGGCCTCTGGTACCCAGCTGATGACAATTTTCAGCTGAGTGGGTATTCAGATTCTGACTATGGAGGGTGCAAGATTGATAGGAAATCAACTTCTGGCACATGTCAGTTTCTAGGAAGTAAGCTGATATCTTGGTTCTCCAAGAAACAGACTTCAGTAGCTATTTCCACAACGGAGGTAGAGTACATGGCTGTTGGTAGTTGCTGTTCTTAGCTGCTCTGGATCAGACAACAGCTGAGGGACTACCATGTGATTACAGAAGAGATACCCATTTTCTGTGATAGCACAAGTGCAATAGCCATTACTCAGAATCCTGTTCTCCATACTAGATGCAAGCATGTGGACATAAGACATCATTTTCTTCGGGATCATGCTGAGAAAGGAGATATCAGGATGGAGAAGATTCATACGGAGAAGCAGAGAGCAGATGTGCTTACCAAACCCTTAGCAGAGGTAAGATTCAGAGAATTAGTAGAAGAGTTAGGAATGATAGATGGAGGAGCAGTCCTTTAGAAAGAAAGTTTTTGGGTAAACGGGTGGTCAGCTGGTACCCAGCTGAGGACTATTCTGCTGAAGTAATCAGCTGATCCTAACAACAGCTGATCTGGTATGTCTACTTATTCTTTCCTTTCTTTTCTCTATCTTGTTATGTCTAACTTGATACAGGGATAAGTTATGAAAGTCAGACAAGGCCACTTTGCTTCAGCTGGTCCATATCAGCTGACATTAAAGACCCAGATGAGCAGAAAAGATTTTCATAAGGATCGCTCTTATTAGCTGATTTTGCCACGTCGGCATCTCGATAAGTATTTTTATGATCTTTATGTCGGTTTTTTTAAGAATTTTATTTTATCTATCAAATCTTTTCAAAAAATTAATAAATCCTTAACTTCTAAAATTATTTTAGAAAATTGGCAATCAAATCTTTTCTTTTACGAAAATTTGGGGATTTATTACCTTTTCAAAATAAGGTGTCAGTTGCAATTAATTTAACTTCGCCTAAAATCTTCTCAAAAAGCACTATCATCATTACCTTTTTCAAAAAGGCGAATCTTTTGAGGCGGTCAAAACCTTTCAAAATCCTGACACCCAGGCATCACCTCCAAAATTCTCAAAGGTTATTTATTCTGGACCTTTGATTTGTGTGATGCAAGATACAAATCTACGATCAAAATTGATTTGTTTTAATTTTGGAAAAGCTGCTCATATTCTTCGAATACTATAAAAACCCTTTTAATTGATTTCTGAAAAACCTTCTACTTCGACTTCCTTCTACCTTTCTCCTGCATATTATTCTCTGCATCTCTAATCTGTGTGTTGAAGCTATGGCGTCCAAGTCAATACAAAAATTGTTTAAAGAAAAGATGTATGCGGAGATGTGTGTCGATTTCGACACGACTAGGGTTCCTGAAATTAGAGAAATTCTAAACCTTCTCCAACATCAAAATCTCCGAACCTTCATCTCCATGACCCCCCCTGATCATAAAACCCTAAATTTTTATGCCTTCCAATTCCTTCTTAGGGCCCAGTTCAGCACAGACTCCATCGACTCCTTGGTTGATGAAGTAGCTGTTGTTATCTCCAAGGATGTTGTCGCTGATATCTTTGGCCTATCCTCCACTGGTGTCCAACCTCACAAATATAAAGAAGCCGACTATCTGGAAACCTTTCAGTTAATGGCCAGGACGAGTTTCAGGGACACCACCACGAACCTGAAGAAATTCATGCTGAGAAGGCGGTTTCGGTTCCTGATGGATGTGGTGACCAAGGTCATCTTGGCGGAACAGGGGAGTTTGGACGCCATTACCAAACTCCGCCTGAGTGTGGCCCGCACCATTCTCGATGGGGTGCAAGCAGACTGGGTGAGTCTGCTATGGTTCCGCCTGGAACAGGAGTCCAAGAGGTGCTTGGTGAAGGAGGTGAATGGGGAACAGGTTTACAGCTTCAAATCCAAGTGTTCCATGGCCACCAAGATCACTATTCTTCTGAATCATCTACTGCCCCAACATGAGTGGGATGAGGAATGGGTTGTTGAGTACAACCACACCAAGTTCTTAAGGGGAAGTAACTTGGACATCATTGGGCCAGCTGACTCAGATTCCGACGCTGATACAGTAGCTGTTGCCCCTGGTCCTTCTGCTGGTCATGGGAAGAAGCAGAAGAGGAAGGCTCCAATGCCTGCTGGAGGTGGTAAAAAGAAGAAATCCAAGAAAGAAACCACTCCAATTCAAAGGAAGCTCTCCTTTGATTCTGATTCAGATGAAGAAGAGGATACTGCTGTGCTAAGCAGTCTGAAGAGGAAGAAATCTTCAGCAGAGAAGCCTACTCTGCTGGTTGATGAGTCTTCTGGAGAAGAAGAGCAGGCTGTGGAGGAGTCAGCTGAGAAGGCTGCATCAGATGAGGATTCTGCGACTGGCTCTGATGGAGAGGAAGAGGAGTCGGAAGAGAGGGAGTCAGCTGAACCCTCAGTAGCTGAGACAGAGGTTCTTCATTCCTCTGCAGATACACCATCAGCAGATACACCTATAGCTGCCTCACCTATCAGGTCAGCTTCTCCTACACCCTTTTCTGATCCTTCCCAACACTTCTCAACCCCAGCCGATCCCTCACCTTCACAAATCCCAGTCGGCAATGAACCAGAGGAGATGGCTACCTCTGGAGAGCCTTCAGCTACCCCCAAACCCTCTCACCCTGAACCCATCATTCTCGATAACCCCAACTCCCCCTCCAAAATGGCCAAACAAGCTCGTCTAGCTCACCATCGTTCAAAAGGGCCTCTTGAACGAGGGATGATTATTTCTGCCCTTGCCCACATTTCCCTATACATTCCTGAACTCAACCCTTATCCAGCCTACCAGGACATCCTTGCTGATGGCCTAACTTGGGCACAAGCAAGAGAGGGGCCAGTTACCTTCTTTCTGGCCCTAATTAAGGAGATGGGAGAAGCAGCATTCACTGAATGGGAGGAAATTTTGATATAGGCCTTGGAGGTTAAGGCTCCATCCCAGCGGACATCCCCTGAAGGGCTGAGGAAGGTGGCTAGAGCTCTGTTGCTCAAAGATAGAGTGGCACTGGACTGCCCTGAAACAGCAGAGACTGAATTCATTCCTCCAGCAGCAAGCTTTGAGATCTCCCCTGCTGATCAGGTAACTCCTGCCCTTTTGGATCAATTGAAAGGATATTTTGATGACCACATCAGGGAGGTCAAAGCTACTCTTCTTGCTGCCAAATTTGCGGCCCCCTCTATGATTGAAACTCATGTTCATCAAGTCCTGCTGGACCATCGCAACAAGCTGAAGGAAGCTATGGAGGACAGCTTGTATGCCACCCGGATTGAATTCTTCAATACTCTCCAGAACTTCAAGGCAACTGCCAGGGCCTTCAATGATGATGCATCTGCCTCACTTGCTGCTGAGTTTGAGAGATTCAGATTGGTCTCCGAAAGGTTGGAAGGACAAATTGCTGAGTGCAAACACGGTCAGGAGGACCTTAAAGATGTTGTGGACAACCTTCCTTCTTCTCTACCCTCTGTTGCAGTAATTGATGATATCAAAAAGGGGGAAGAGAAGAACTCAGCTGCTATTGCTGCCTTGCAAGCTGAGATGGCCTCTCTGAGAGCTCTTCTGGTGGATAATCAAGGGGTTCTATCTGCTAGGATAGAAAATGTTGAAGAATACATCAACACCAGAAAGATGGCTGCTCAGAAGACTCAGGAGCTGAGAGATCAGAAAATGGCCGAGGCATTGCAGAAGCAAGAAGTTGTTGCTGTAGAAAGGGAGAAGAAGAAAAGAATTATGAATGCTGAATTGGACGAAAAGCTGGCTAAGGAGTTGCAGCTAGCTGAGAAAGAAACCCCTGAGGAAAGGAGGAAGAGGCAAGAGAGGGAGATGAATGATGAGCTTGAAAGGAGATTTCAGAGGAAGCTGAAGAAGAAAGGGAAAGCAGTAGCTCAAGGCAGCAGGACTAGGAGTGGAAAGTTCATCAGAGATCCAAATGAGCCTCTAGTTGATGGACCAATTGATATGTTCTACAATCAATTGTCTGATGAGCTGGTGGATCTCTGGAAAACTATAAAAGCCAAAACCATGATCCACTTCTATGTTCTCCGAGGAGAAGATACCAGAGGAGAGAGAGAGAAAAATGCTGAGTTCAGAGACTGGTTGAAGGAGACCTTTCCTAAGTTCTTCAGAGCTATCACAGAAGAGATGCTTAAGGTAGAGGTTCAGCCAGAGTTGCCAGAGATTGAGTATCTTCCTACTCCAACTGATGTGAGTGGAAAGATAGATTGGGTGGAAATCAGGAAACACTGGCTGCAGATCACTCAACTTTTTCATCAGCTTTCTGACAACTCCCTGCCAGCTTTGAAGGAAATAGAGAAGAGATTCCTGGACTGGTTGCAAGTTCCACTCAGCAGCAGAAGACCTCTCCTTATGTAATAGTCCAGCTGAGTCAGCTGATGATTAGGTATTTTTTTTTTCTGATTGTTCTTTCTCTTTTGATTATTAATAAAGCTTTATGATTTCAGACAACTTCTTGTTGTCAGCTGCATTTTGATTCTGTCTACTTACTTAAAGATCTTCTTTTCTGTCCTATGTTGATCTTGATTGAATTTGCTTATCTGTTGAGATCAGCTGAGTTGGTTTTGATATCATCAAAATGGGGTAACTTGTTAGGATTTCTATGTTAGATGTTTTGATGATATAATAAACCAATCAGCTTGTAATAGGACCAGCTGAACATGTTAGTCAGCTGATGAGTAGTTAGGATTAGATAGGTTCAAGTGAGGGGAAATCTACCTTGCTTCCTAGAAGATCCGAAGCTACCATAGAAGAGAAGACCAGCTGAGACCTTGTGGACTTAGCCAATTCCAGAAGACAGAAGATTTAAGCAGCTGACACTGGAGCATCGAGAGCAGATCATCAGAGAAGTTAACATCAGCTGATATCAGAAGATTAGCTGATCAGCTGAAGAGCACGTCGCAGACAAGACAAGGACCATGGATAAAAGACATATCCAGACGAAGTCAAGAAGACCAGCTGAGGTGCACACCAGCAGACTTGCACATCAGCTGAGGACCAAGTATCAGCAGACTGATACACCAGCTGAGGAGACAGATCAGCTGAGGTTTTGTGCTCGACCCAGATTCTTCGGAATCAATTTTAAGGGTTAACTTGCGACATAAAAAGAAGATTCCCAGAATTGAAGATCAATCAATCAAGGGGACAAACTTGATTGATTGAAGATCGCGAAGATTGACGGGAATCAAGAAGGAAATTCAATCAATCACATTGATTGATTGAATACGAGATTATAGGATCTCAGATTTCTAGTCTTTTCCAACGGATAGTTATTTGACCCTATAAATTAGAGTAATAGTGATAATTCATCATCGGGTCTTTACACGCACATTAAGCTAGCCGATACTCTGTCAAATTTATTACTTACGCTCAAAAACACCATTCATACTTATCCTTTGTAAAAGCTTTGTAGAAGCTGTGAGAAGTCAATTGCGCTTGTAGCATTGACAAGTTGTAAGAGAGTAGTACTCTCAAACTGTGTAAGTAAGTGAGTAAGAGAGTTAGTGGAGAGCCCCTCAAGTCCAAGTTGGATTGAGGAGAGTGGATGTAGGACAGTTGGTCCGAACCACTAAAAATCCCCTGTGTCTCTTCGTATTTCCTTCTGTTCTTATTTGTGCACATCACCTAAAAACCGATTTTCATTAAAAATGTTTCCGCACTATACACAGCGCACTATTTTCAAAATTCAGACTACCTCAAGTCTGCTGATTTTCTGAATAAACCAGTAAAATTGAAAAAGGCTTTTGAATCCTTACAAGTCTATTCAACCCCCCCCCTTCTAGACTTGTTCAAGTGTATTCTTCCCTAAAACCTGCCTTTGGGACCAACACTTGGCCCTCCGATCCTCTCGCTCACGAGCACTGAGCTCCGGACAATCATACTGATAATGTCCGGTCTTTTTGCAGTGGTAGCACTGATCTACATTAGAAGCAAACTTCTTGTCAGTGTACCTTTTATCAGATGACTCCCTCCTGCTCCCAGATGATCATTCAGTTTTGGAGCTGGATCTTCTGAGCTCATCATCTCTCCTTTTCTCATCTCTTCGTCGCTCAGGCTCATTGCGATCCCTCCTGGAATCTGAACCCCTCCTTTCTTCTCTTCGGGGGCTCGATTTCCTGGGGCTGGAGTACCTGCGATCACGACTGTCAGTATAAAATTTCTTATACCTTCCGAATCGAGAGTTCAGTTTCTCGAATCACCGCGCCATCAGGCTGTACTCCAAGGCTAGCTCATCCTTGTTCATGTCCTTCAGAGACTTGGAGCCAGTTCCAGCCTCAGGCTCAGAAGTAGCTTTAAGAGCCAAGCTCTTTTCCTTTTCAGGAGTCTTCTCCTCACTAACTTCCTCACTGACAACACCCTTCTTCTTCTTCTTATCGAGGTCGAATTCCAGAGCCTTTAACTCTGAGAATAGGTAAGAGTAAGGAATGTTTGTAAGATCCTGGGTGTTTTTCAGCAGGATTACTCTTGTGTCCCATCTTTCAGGGAGACAGTTCAGGATTTTAGAAGACACCTCCCTCTTGGGAAACTCCTACCCAAGGGTTGCTAGCTCGTTCATCATCTTAATGAACCGAGCTTCCATCTAATCGATGGATTCTCCCTCTAGCATCCGGAAGGCTTCAAACTTCCTAATAGCAAGATCTCTCTTGTTCTCCTTGATCTTTTCTGATCCCTCACTCATCTCCCTCAGAGCATCCCAGATTTCCTTTGCGGTCCTCAGATGCATGAGCCTGACCGAATTCTCGTAAGAAACGGTATGGAGTATAATGTTCTTGGCAACATTATCCAGTCCGATTTGCTTAATATGATTAGTATTAAGCGCGGACCTCTCCACTTCTTCATCTCCGGCGGCTGGAATAGGGACATTGCCAGCAACAGGCCAGGTCGTCTGAAGATTCCTCATAAACCTGATCGAACCATGCTCAATCACCTGATGCATCTGATCATGGATAGAGTAGAGATGTGCAAGTACCCTGAATTTCCAATAATCATAATTGTCAATAGAGAATTCAGGAAGATTGCCCTTGAGGCGTTTAGAACCAGATGCCATGATATGCAATTTTTAGAAACAAGATCTATTCAGTAGACCACCAAAAGTTTCTCCTCAGAAACTGTTGGTAAACAAAGTCAGTGGTCTTTTGAACCACTGCTCTGATACCACTTGTTGGTCCCGAAACCAGTAAGATCAGTGTATGGGGGGGAATACATTGATGTCAAATTTTTCTGAAAGACTCAGAAAAATGCTCTTACACTCTCAGTCAGGATTTCCTGAATTACTCAGTATGCTGAAGGTCTACAGGGACAGCAGGGACAGTTCAGTAACGAGTCAGATAAGCTGAGTGTGAGTAATGTGCTCGGAAGCTCAGTAGAGATAACAAACCTACTGACTGCTTGGAAGCGAGTCAGTTGGACTACTATCTCAGTGAGCTAGAGTACGTGCAGAAAGTGAGCCCTTATATTCTACTCGTTTTAGTTTCTAAAAACATTTTCTCTGAACTTGCTTAGTAAACTGGTGGTAAGGACTGAGTGCACCGTATTCAGATTCAGGATGATTGATTCAGTCCTGAGGATAAAACAATGCAGAATGTTCAGTTTATTATGATGACAGTTATGATCCTGAACAAAATAGTAAATCAGCACACAAGGGTCTTTTTAACGTGGTTCAGAGATAACCAACTCCTACGTCCACGGCCTGATTTAATAGGAAGCTATCCTCAAAACCCTGAGGATAGGTGCTTGGTTTTACGTGCCAAGGGACACGAGTAGCCAATTTCCTCTCTTAGGAACTGACCCCTGGGCGTTTTACAAGTCCCAATCCTTCTAACCAACCAATCTCACACCTTGAGTGGTTTGGTATTCTGGTTTCCAACTAAGATAGCTCTACCAATGCAAAACAATGCTAAATATTAGAGCTATCGATCTAAGTAAATATAGAGTGAATCCTACTACAACACTAGGGAAATTTAATTGCATAGTATTGCTTATAGTATGCTTTGAGAGCTTGGATTCTTGAGAGTTTTCTCTTGGAAATTTCCCGTTAACCTTGAATGGGTGCAATGTTCTCCATATTTATAGGCAAGATTCAAAATAGATCCGTTGGAGGAGATCTAATCAAATCTTTCCTATTTTAGGGTGTTTGCAGGCTAGAAATACTGTTTGACCTAACCGCCATGCTTATTCTGGCAAGTTGTCCCATCGCCTGCAACTTTTGAGACGCATTAAATGCCGTATTAAATGCTGCACAGACTCCGTACATACATGTCGAAAGATCATTGGCTCTCCGCTCTAACGGCTAGTTGACCTTCAGACATTTGTCCTTCCTCGTAGATTCAATATTCTGAGTCTCTTGTTAATAACTCAGTCTGAATGTTTGTCTTCATTGGAGTCTTACTGACATTCTCTTTGTCTCTTGTCCCATAGCATAAATAACCTTTTTGCCTTGGACATACATGGTTCAGGTGATCTGAACTACTGTCCGAGTCAGGTCTTATGTGTCTTCAGCACAGCCTGATAGATTATTCAGCCCAGTATGTGTAACCTTTCTGCTTTGGACTTATATAGTTTAGATAAACTGAACCAAGGCCTAAGTCAGGTCTTAAGTGAATTCAGCACAGCCTGATAGCTTACACTTACTCTTCACTGACTAAGATCTGTCCTGAGTATGCTTAGTGTACTCAGTAGAAACATCAGTCAATGGTACTTCAGGATTGACTTCAGGACGGATCATCAAGCTTCGATCTTCAGCTTCAGATCAGGCAATCTTCAGCAAGACTGACTGATTCTTTCAGGATGAATTATACTTCAGACTTCAGTAAATTGGGTCGACTCCAATATTCTTCAGTCTTCAGTGAGTTCCTACTGTACTGAATTCCTAACCTAACTATCCTGAATTATTTTATCCTGAACATCTGTACTTAGGTAGATTCATCAGGGGTTTTGGGATCTAATCAAAATACTCAGATTGTCCCAACATATCTCCTCCTACTCTCTTAAAATTATTTGCCGATTTATATTTATTAAAGTGACGGTGGAGGAGAGATGAACTGCATGTTATTAAGTTTGAATAATTATCTAAAGGGAAAATATATCCTAAATTGAATGACACAAAAATTGAATTTTTGGGAAATTATTTAGGAGTGAAAAAATACAAAATATATATAGGATGTTAATATATATATATAATCATACATATATATAATACTTAGTTTTTTCAAATAATTTTTTTTGCAATAACTCTTATGTAGTAATTTGGGTTTATTATATATATATATTTAATAGTTACTTTAAACAAATAAAAAACATTTGCATAAAATTGAATAATAGCAAAGACAACATATATAGAATTGACTATAACTAATTTTCATCAAGATTTTTTTAAAAACATTATGTTTAAAATGCTTAATATTTAAGAATAATTATAAAACTTATTTTAAAAAATAAAATATTATGAAATAATTATTTACATATATATTACAACTAATTATAAAAAGTATCATCAAATGAAATTCCAAACATTAATATAGTATATATAAAAATATTATAGTACCATAATATTAAGATCATCTTCAAAAACTTGAACATCCAACAGACTGATTAGGGTCATAATTGCATCTTTTAGCATCAATTTCTATATGGTTTTGATGAGATTATATTCACATTTGACCCTAATATGCTATGAATTGTGCTATTAACCCTTTGTTTGCAAGAAAGTGTGTTTTATAGGTGAAAACGAGCAAAAATGAGGAATTCCCGACTATAGGAAAGGAAATGATGGAATCCGAGCTCATGGACATGTTTCTTATACTCAATTGAAGACCCTAGAAAGTTTAGACGAGCCGTGGGATCGAATATGAAAAAGTTGAAAATCAGACGTCGGTGTTTACACTATGACCGAGCGGCTCAAGAAGGATGCTCGAGCCATGGCCCTTCTACGCTCGAGCGATTTTCACCTATTGGTCAAGATGGCCTGCGCTCGACCAAAGCCACCACCGCTCGACCAAGGCTGTCCGAGAGCGAGGTGCGGATTTTGGCAAATTAAGGGCATTTTCATCTATTCGCGCATTTAATGAAGGTCAAATTGGTCTTAGCATTATGGGCACTATAAATACTCAAGGATCATATTCATTGAGCCATCATCTTCATAATTCCAAATTCTTAGATTAGTTTAGAGTGAGAATTAGGTAGTTACTTAGTGGGTTATTAGATTTTCTCATACTTCTCTCTTCAATTACTTTCGATCCGTCCATTAGATTTTTGATCCGTTTGTTCCTGCATTCTTATCTCGATTCAAGCTATGTTTGTACGGTTCAATTTTTCATTTTGCATTCCGGATGAAGAGTTAGCAATTGGAGGTTTGCAGATAGAATTTCAATTCCACTTGTCTTGGTAGGTTTTCATTAATTTCCTTTGTAATAGTGATTAGATATGATGTTTACATTGTTAATTGTAGCTTTTCATTTCCAATTAGCCATGGGCTAATTCTCTTATGCATTTGTGTATGATACCTACGGAGTAATATGATGCTATTGTTGATCTTATAATTTTTATGAGATGTTGGATGATTGATTCTCTACATTGATGATATGTATGAATACTTGGTATGCTTAATTGATTGTTATGGCCACTAGGGATTTAGCAATACATGAGAATTGAGCTTTTCCCTTGATTGTTCATATTATAAGGGCCATGCATGCTAGGTGTTTGATGAAATTCCTAGGACAATGAGAATTGCTCTTAGTGAATAGGCACCATAATTAGAGCTTTAATGTGTTATTAGAGAAACCTTTGCACCTTAATGAGACCTTGCCTAATTGATTATCCAATTGATCATCCATGATTAAGTGATATGAACACCATATGAAACATAAGATAGTACACTAATGCATGTTCTCTCCACTTGCTCACTTTTGCAAAAAGGTGATAGGTAGTTTACTATTTTTGACAAGTTTAGTAGATAAAAAAAACCATTCCCCTTTTATTGCTTTATTTGAGTTTTGATTTTTAGACAACCATCATACTTAACAATCTCACATCTCCCTGTGTTCGATATTAAAATTGGTTACCTTGCTACTTCTACTACAATCACGTGCACTTGCTTGTTACACATTTTAGGCAAACAAGTTTTTGGCGCTGTTGCCGAGGAGATGGCTAGTTGTTTGTTTCTGTGTTATTTTTCTTATTTTTGATTTTATTACTATTCTTGATGAGTGTTAATACTTGCTTATTTTTGTAGGAGTGTACTTGATTGAAGATGGGCGAATACAACCATTGCTCGTATTCTCCACAATACACATACTCTCCTAAGTCTTATACATATCAATCGCACCCATATCAACCACCACCTCCACAAGAAGATCCTTATCCTCCTATACCTTACCATCAAGAAGAAAATTTTCCAAGCCACATTGATGATACTCTAGTGTACATCCTCAATCAACTTGAAGAAATTCAAAGGGAGGACGAAAGACGCTTTGAGGAGACCAATGTGAAGTTTGATGAAATGTTCCAATCTCATGGAGATCAAATCAAGAGCTTAGAGCTCCGATTGGAGCAATTGATCAAACAAGCCCATGAGATTTGTGAAGAAAAGTTGGATGAGGAAGATGGGGGTAATTTAGATGATGAAGTATAAGTGGATGAGAAACAAGAAGATGATTCAAGAGGAAGAATGGAGAAAGAACAAGAAGAGGTAGATGAATGTCCACTCATGGACTTGAGCATCATTGAAGAAAAACAACAAAATGAAGAGGAAGAGGAGCCTACAATTGAAATGAACATTTCTAAACCCTTAGACTCTTCTACTTGTGCTTTATTTGTAATGTTGTTTATTGTGAATTTGTCTTACCTCTTGAATTGATTGACTCTAAGATTGAATTAAGAATCCTCTTGAACATTTTTTATAGTCGGAAATGGGGGTGGATTGGTATGATGAGAAGAGAGGAAGAAAATGCATGTGCGTACAAGTATAAATTGAAAAGGAAAGTGGGGGTTTGGGGTAGAAATCCTACATGTTTCCTTAGTAATGATGCTTTGAGATTGAGTTATATTGGGAGGAATGAAATATATCCTTGGCCATTTAGCTAACATTGGTATCATCCGGTTAGGGGACGTTAAATCCAAGCGCTAGATGAGAGGCAACCCATCCAAAAAGTTCTTGTTTACTTGTTTAAATTTGTAGTTTAGAGTGTTTTGTTTGTGTGTTTGATTTGTTTGAAGGATTAGGAAGTGAGATGTGCACTTTTCTCTCATGATTTTACTTGTGCTTAATTGTTAGTAAGTTGGGAAGTGCATATTGAAATGGTAGGATTGTTATTGGATAGTGTTGTGCTTGCTAGTACTTGGTTGTGTGTTTAATTGCTTAGCTTAATTATGCCATATTCATCACTCTTTTCCAAACTTTTAGGATTTATAATCCAAAAAAGTTTGTGGGGGTGTGATCATTCTTCATATGCACTATTTGATTAAGTTTGATGATGTGTGTGGTGTTTAAAAATTATTTGAAGTGGTGTAGGAAATTAAAATTAAAAAATGTAGAAAAATTGTCCTGACAGAGCGGTGGCCTTGTTGGATAGAGCGACGGCTAACTGGTGTTCGAGCGCTTCGCTACAGCTAGAGCCAAAAATGGTGCTCGACCAAGAAGCAAGTCCGGCGTCCGAACGGTGGCCTGAAGCCGTCCGAGCGACTGTCCACAGGTAATCGAGTGCGGTCCTGAGGTGAGTAATTTTGACCACTTTTCATGATTTGTCCTCACTTTATTCTTACACCATTATACACCATATTCCGCACACAAACACATACATTTTACATCACATTCTTGCATACACACTCTTCCAAAACACACGAGAAGAGGAGAGGAAAATTCTTGGAACTCAAGCTCTACATTTCTACTCTTCATTTCCTTCCATAGGTATGTTTTCCCTATTCCCGTCTTACTCATGCTTGTTTACTTGCTTCCTTTTCCTCATGATAGTTGGTTTTGTTTGATTGCTTGTACTGATGATGATTGACTTGGATTTTATGATGTTGCTATGAGTAGTTGCTTTGATTTCGAGCATTGCATGATCTTTTCTTCACTCTTTGCCAATCTTTTTAGACCCTTGGTCCAAAAAAGTTTGGGGGGTGTGTTCGTTTCGTAAATCTCATTGCAATGCTATGCTTTTGATGATTTGTAGTGTTTCTTGATGTCTTGTGATCATATGCCGTATTTTTGCTTATTGATATTGACATATTGTTGCTAGTTGAGAGTTACGAGGCATGAGATATGCTTATGATTGTGTGGATGATGCTGATAGTATAGAGTTTGATGTAGTGGTTTTATCATTGGATTTATGCTTTGTTTATTGTGTTGTGGATTCTATGATGCTTGGAACTTTGATGATTTGAGCATTTTTTAGATGATATGAGTCATGATCACCTAATCCCGTGAGTTTTGAGCCTATGATGCTCGTTTTAATCTTGAACGGATGATATATTCTTTGATGTGAGTTCCACACTTTATGCATTTTACTCTAGAACTTGGCTTGGGTCTTGTTCAAGACTACACTAGATAATGAGTTTGCATGATATGATCTCAGACATTTCTTTGATCTATATTGAGCCACTTTGCCATATGAGCCTACCATTGACATTATGATCCATTGCTTACCATTTTGTACCTTTAGACTTTTCTTTGGCTAAGCACACTTTAAGCCATTTTCCTTCCTTTTTGGAACTCTCTTGTCCCTATGATTAGTAGAGTGAAAAGAAGGAAGGAAGATTGGTGATTTGATGAAGAACTTGATGGCCTAAATTGAAAGATATTCAAGAAATGTGTAATGCATTGATTGAAAGGAATGTGCAAGTGCTAGAGAAAAGCATGTGAAAAGGGTTGACTTTTATTGAAAAATATGGTCAAGTTGACTTTTATTGAGTATGGCCAAAATTTTGCAAAGAAAGGGAAGAATGATCTTGAAAAGTGGATTAGGAAGAGCATGAAGATGATAATGCTTATTGCATGAAGATGTGATTGATTCCTACATGATTCCTTCTATGCTTTGCTAATCATACTTAGTCACTTTATCCATATGTATCCTTCCCTACCAAAGAGACAACACTACAACCTTATAAAGCCCTCAATGATGTGTGAACGATTTGTCACTTAAGTGGTGGAAAATTTGAGACTCAAGCCAAGCTTATGGTAGTATATGTACTTTGTGTGAAGAATGAGAGAACCTCATATACTTGAGAGTTGAGTTATACACTTCTATGTGAGGATCTTGACTCATTGACTTGATTTTATGCTCATTGATTTAATGTTGATGGTTGATTAGATGATACTACGTTCTTAGACTTGCTTGATATTGAGTGATACTTCCATGGCATTTGACTTGTGCTTGATGCTTCATTGATACAATTATTCCCCTATCTTATCGCTTTGTTGCTCGAGGACGAGCAACAATCTAGTTTGGGGGTGTGATTAAGGTCATAATTGCATCTTTTAGCATCCATTTCTATATGGTTTTGATGAGATTATATTCATATTTGACCCTAATATGCTATGAATTGTGCTATTGACCCTTTGTTGGCAAGGAAGTGTGCTTTATAGGTGAAAACGAGCAAAAATGAGGAATTCCCGACTATAGGAAAGGAAATGATGGAATCCGAGCTCATGGAGATGTTTCTTATACTTAATTGAAGACCCTAGGAATTTTAGACGAGCCATGGGATCGAATATGAAAAAGTTGAAAATCAGACGTCAGCATTTACACTATGACCAAGCGGCTCAAGAAGGATGCTCGAGCCATGGCCCTTCTACGCTCGAGCGATTTTCACCTGTTGGTCAAGATGGCCGGCACTCGACCAAAGCCACCACCGCTCGACCAGAGCTGTCCGAGCGCTCGACCAAGGCTGTCCGAGTGCGAGGTGTGGATTTTGGCAAATTAAGGGCATTTTCGTCTATTCACGCGTTTAATGAAGGGCAATTTGATCTTAGCATTATGGGCACTATAAATACTCAAGGATCAGATTCTCCGAGCCATCATCTTCATAATTCCAAGTTCTTAGATTAGTTTAGAGAGAATTAGGTAGTTACTTAGTGGGTTATTAGATTTTCTCATACTTCTCTTTTCAATTACTTTCGATCCGTCCATTAGATTTTCGATCCATTTGTTCATGCATTCTTATCTCGATTCAAGATACGTTTGTACGGTTCAATTTCTCATTTTGCATTCCGGATGAAGAGTTAGCAATTGGAGGTTTGTAGATAAAATTTCAATTCCACTTGTCTTGGTAGGTTTTCATTAATTTCCTTTGTAATAGTGATTAGATATGATGTTTACATTGTTAATTGCAACTTTTCATTTCCAATTAGCCATGGGGTAATTCTCTTATGCATTGATGTATGAGTCCTATGGAGTAATATGGTGCTATTTGTTGGTCCCAAATAGCCAAAGACATGTGTATGAGGGGGGGGGGGAATACACCTGTAAGTACAGATTTTTCAAAGATCAATTTCACAGTAGACTTTTAAAAGCACAGGCCACTTATAAAATATCAGTGGACTTAAAGGTCGCCTGAAGGTTTGATCAAGTTTGAGTTGTGCAACAGATTATTTTTAAACATTAGAAGTAGTTAACTTACACAAAAGCACAAGAGACACAGGGATTTATAGTGGATCGAAGTTAAACTCTCCTACATCCACTTTTCCTGATTTAACAGGAGAATTCCTTAACCACAGGAATTCCTTGTTTTAGAGTGCCAAGGTGCACTGATCAAGAAAATCTCCTCTTGATCTCTAGGATTGTCACTGAGTCCTAGTCCTCTCAGATTTCAGACTGAGACACACCTCAGCTTACTTTCTCTCACTCACAGCCTTCAACCTATCTCAGTTTAAGGGCTTGAGTTCTCCAACTGAGGTTGAGATAAACCTTTACAATGATGAGCAGTATCTAGAATGGGTTATCTCAGTAGGCTTCTAAGATATTACAATGTAAGCCTAAATACAAGATTGACTTCTAAGCAGTATGAGCACTTGGGAAACTAGAGTGATTTCGAGTGCTTGAGTGTTTGAACTTTGGAGAGCTTTCAGATTATCAGTTGATCTTGTTAGTTTCCTGTACTTGGCTTCTTCTTCAACTCTTGTATTTATAGACTTAAATTTGAAAGACTATAAGTTGGAGAGATAGTTTCAAATTTAAGCTATTTTGGTGTACCAACGTTCTTCAAGATTTTCCTCAGATTTTGGATGGTCAAATCTGTGAAAAATGTAGCAGTCCAACGTTCTAAAGATCTTCTTCAGATTTTGGATGGTCAACTCTTAAGCATTAATGGTTGATAGCTCATTAAATGCCTGCTTAGAGTTAATGCAGCCGCCTTTGAAAACTGTGCCATCCTAGGTTGTTGGTTGCTTCTGAACTTGGTACTGACAGGTCAGTCTTTTGTGTCAGGTCCGTACATAGGTGGCAACTTCTCATTGGTCTGACTTAATTGTTCCTCAGTTCAGTCACAACGGTTGCATTGAAGTCCTCTGTCTTTTCATCAGGTGACTTAGAACATTCACTTTGCTGCATTTAACACTTCATTTATGTGTTGGCTGCTTCATTCATAAATGTTGATAGCATGTAATGCATTAGGTCACTTGTCTTCAGGGGAGTCCTTTCAGGTCACTTGAACTTAGTCTTCTGGGTGCATTCTTCAGACAGTGGGTGTATCTCCTAATCCTTCATCAGGCTAATCAACAGGCTAGTTTTAACACATCAGACTAGTTATAGTAACAGTAGCCTATTGGTACACAATCTTATATTATAAGTTTTTATCATAGCCTCTTAACACTTTGGGCTATATTTCTAAGTCTTAGTGAATTAATAATACATCAGGGGAGTCTTTGGAATTTTATCAAAACATTTTACAAGTCATTTCCCAACAATTTCCCCCTTTTTGATAAGAACAAAGACTTAGTCTGATTAACTTTTATCAGAAGACTTTTACTTAGTAAAATTATAAATTTCAGAAGTTCCCCCTGAATAAGTACTTGCAGGTTAGTTAAGCAGTTTATAGTCAAGTGCATAGGCCTAACAGATAATGAGATATTATCTTGGGCTCAAAAGGATAAGACTTTTCATTAATTGTGGAAATTGCTTACAGCTTACAAAATTTCAACTGTAATCACTAAATTTTCCTGCCCAATGAGATAAACAAAAATTAAAGATATCATCTTCTTCTGCTTCCTCCATCAGTGCACTTGCCTTACAGGCTCCCAAAGCCTAGCTCCAGTCCATACTGAGCAAAGACTCTTTTCTTCAGCTCCATCTTCCTTTCCATCACATCCTTGCTGTGCCCCTTTAACCCAAGCTGTTCACAGACTACCAGCCATTCACCCAGAATTTCTTGCATCTTCACCTCTCCACTGGTATCAATTGGAGGCATGAAGAGAATGGGGCCAGGAGCCTTGAACTGCTCTCCTCCACTGTGCTCCTCCCAAGCATTTAATATCCTGGGATACAGAGCAGACCAGTTTTCCACCATTTTCTGATGAAAGACTTCATCAGCTTCCACTCCTTCGAACTCACCTGTCACACAGAAGGAGTACACAAACTCCCTCTTGGTTTCCTCCCAAGAGTCATTGATCTCTTTTGAAACCCAAGGATCTATGTGAGGAAATCTAGCAATGGGCTCACTAGCCTGAGCCTGACTTCTTCTGGCCTTCAACCTCCAGTATGAGTTCCTGGGCTTTCTTGGTGGTGGTAGCTTCATCAGTTGGCCACTCTCCATCAGTCTTCTCTTTTCTTCGGCTTTCTCCATGTTGTGCTCATCAAGAGATTTTCCTGCCTTTACTGCCTGGGCCAGGGGACTGAGTGTTGGTGACCTGAAGAGATCCTCAGTGGACTGTACCTTCTTTGGTGGAGTTGGTGCAAGTGATGCAATGGGGTTGGGGTTTTCAACTGGAAGTTCCCTGACTTCTTCCTCTCCCTGATCAATCAGAACTCTTCTCCTTTTGGTAGCCTGAGTACCTGATACACTTCCACTCCTTTGTTCACTTCTCTGTCTTTTCTCTCTCAGAATCTGATCCTTGGCTTTTGACAACCTTGTTTCCCTTCCAGCATCAGCCTTTCCTTTCTTCTTTTCAAGAGCAGTGGCCTGCTCCCTGTCTTTCACAAGATTGTCAACCTCTTGCCTCACATCTACCACAACCTTCTCAGGGTCAGGCCTCTTTCCCACTGATGGGCCACCCAGTGGCCTGGCCCGTTCTTCTTCCCCCTTCTTGCTAACTCTAGTAGAGAGTTCAGCAAGAGCAATGGAATGTTTGGCAGTGTCCTGTTCAACAACTCGTAGATGAGTGAGGCAGTGCTCTGTTTCTTCATTAAGGGCCTTCAGGTGGAAGACAGCATCCACTCTAAAATCTGTAAAGGGCTTCAACTTCTCCTCGATAATCAAATTTGTGGTTGCTTGAGTGGGAAGCACTGAAAGTGCCTTCCTCACCCGAGTCTCAATCTCTGCCTTCTGGACCTCCTCCCTCTTTGTGATGTAGGCATCCAGTTTATCCATCAGGCTACCTGCCATTGCTGTGATGGTAGTCTGAATCAACCTCTCCCTTTTCTCCAAGTTCTCTTGCCTGACTGCTACCAGGGCTTGTGTATGGGCTTGCCTCTCTTGTTCCACACTGGCTTTGAGTTCATTGATTTCCTTGGATAGGTGCATCTCCATCTGATCCACATTACTTGACAGATTAGTAATGAGTGTCAAGTTAGAGTCTTTTACCTGATCCAGATGCTCATCAAGCACAGCAGTCTCAATAGACTGTTCCTCCATCAGGATCTCAAGGTTCTCCATTTTTCCAGTCAGGCTAGCCAACTCCTTCTCCTCAGACTTAGGCTCCACAGCAGCCTGAACAACAGTCTGGATCACTCCTTCTATCTGAGCCACTGGTATCTCATTAGGGGAGGGTACCACTTCTGTCTGAGTCCCCTGAGACTCAGGTTGCTTCTCACTGTCCTAACCCTCAGTGCCCTGAGTCCCACCAGCCAGGTACATTCCCTGATCCTCACCAGCCTGACCCTCCTCAGCAGGGTTGGCTCCCTCATTGTCTCCATCATTTCCCTGGTCATCAGCAGACATTTCCTTGGGCTCTTCTATTAGTCTTGCATCATCCAACTTCTTGCCAACCAACTTGTCAAACTCCCATTCTGTCAACAGCACACTGACCTTTCTTACTTGAGCAAACTAAAGTATTTCCCTTTTTTCTTTTCTCAAGTAACTTTCTCCTTGTCCCTTCACAGCCTCCAAAAGTTCATAGAAGTAGGCATCCTTTACATTGACCAGTAGCCTGACCTTCTCAAACATTTCCTTGAGGTTAGGATGGGATTTCAAGGCTGGATATAGTTGCTCTAACTCATAACTGGGCTCCTCCTTTAGAGAGTCCAAGTAAGTGTACTGGACCTCCTCCTCATCAGCTACATCAAGTTGTGGCAAGGTGCCACTAGCCTGTGGGACAGTGGATTGTTCTTTGGTTTCACTTTCAGGCTGTTGAGAGCCTTCAGTGGGGTTTTCAGTTGTTATGGGTTCAGTGGTCTTGAACTTTTACGAACTTGCTCGTCTTTTGCTGATTTTGCTCATTTTCACTACAAAACACAACTTTCTAGCCAAAAAGAGTTAAATGCACAAAGTATAGCATTTTAGGGTCAAATATGAACATAAGAACATCAAAACCATATAGATTTGGATGCAAAAACATGCAATTATGCCCCTAATCACACCCCCAAACTAGATTGTTGCTCGGCCTCGAGCAACGAAGCGATAATAGAGGGGAATAATTGTATGTATAAAGCATCAAAAACAAGATCAATGCCATAGAATCATCACTCAATATCTAGCAAATCTAACATACAATATCATCCACTTATCTATCAAAATCATATCAATTAGCACAATTATCAAATCAATGAGTCATTATCTTCACAAGATAGGTGTTTCACTCAACCCTCAAGTGTTTAAGCTCATTCAATCATCACATCACATACACACACTACCATAAGCTTGACTCAAATCTACATTCTCCACCACTTGGAATGATAAATAAATCACACATCAATGAGGACTTTTAAAGGTTGTAGTGTTGGCTCTTTGGTAGGGAAGGAACTTATGGGTAAAAGTAACTAAGTATTATTAGTAAAGCATAGAAGGAATCAAAGTAGAGATCATTCACCTCTTCATACAAATAGCAACCTCTTCATGCTCTTTCACAATCACACTTCAAAGAATCATTCTTCCCTTTTTTTGCAAACTTGTGATCATACTTACAACACTAGAGTCAAACTTGACCATAATTTTTCAAAAAGTCAACCTTTTTTAATTTCTTGCAAACACTTGCCTTTAAACCTTTTTTTTCATATAAATCCATGCATAGGATTTCTTTCCACATTGGCCACCAATTTCTTCATCATATCACCAATCTTCCTTCCTTCTTTTCACTCTACTAATCATATGGACACGAGAGTTCCAAAAAGAAAGGAAAATGGCTTAAAGTGTGGTTAGCCAAATGAAAGGATAATAGGCACAAAATGGAAAACAATGGATATCAATATCAATGGAAAACAATGGATATCAATATCAATGGATATCAAAGAAAATGCCTCATATCATGTCATGTGAAATCATTGTCTAGTGTAGCCTCGAATAAGAATAAAGCCAAGTTCTAGAGTATAATGCACATGTGTGGAACTAACATCAAGAAATGTCATCCGTTCAAGATTGAAACGGGTAAAATTGGCTCAAATCTCACGGGTAATGGTGATCAAGACTCAAATCATATCAAGAATGCTCATATCAATGAAATTTCAAGAATCATGAAATCAAAAGTATCAAAGATAAGACAAGAATCAAGCAATAAATCCACTACACTAATCATGACTTTCAACTCATCCATACATCAATAAACATATCTCATGCATTCACCACTCAAAGCAAACAACAATATGGCCAAAATAACAAGCAAAACAAGGCCTCATCAAAAGCATATAGTCCAAAACATCAAGGAAGCACTAAAAATCAATATGAGAATAACATTGCGAAGAGAATGATGAAACGATCACACCCCACAAACTTTTTTGGACCAAGGGTCTAAAAAGTTTGACAAAGAAGTGGAGACAAGAACAAGCAATGCACAATAATAAAGTTTAAACATAATAGCATCATCAAAATAAGATCAAAAGTCAACATAATCCATCACAAAAGCAAATACCAAGAGAAAGCTACCTAAAAATCAAACCACAATCACTAAAAATCTTATAAAACCAAATAAACTACGAATTCTGGATAGAAGCAAGAGATAGAGTTAAAAATGAGTTACCCATCCTTATGAAGTTAGATAGATATCATCACTTCACGAAGGTGGATAACGGGGATGAGTGAAGTGCCCCTCTCCAATGTGCCAACGCATCATGGCTCTTTGAGCTTCAAGAAGTTCCTCCATATTGGTGTTCCATGGTGTTCACGTTCTGATTTATGGAGTCTACAGTAGTATTGAGGGATCTATAATTATCGGTGAGCCTTGTCACAGCGGAACGAAGGTAGGAATACTCGTTTTTAAGGTCATTCACATCGATCCTCAATGATTGAACCTCATGCCCCCATTCATTGAACGTCAGCCCCTCAAATACACGATTCCCTTCTTGCTCAAAGTAGTTGTCCTCTTGCAAAGGCTCTTCCTCTTCCATTCGTTCATCTTCTTGTGCTTGGGAGCTCGATGCACCCCTCACTCTTTTGCTCATTCTTTGATAAAATTGTTCCTTCATTTGAATGTGTTCGGGTGAATCGAGCTTCAAGTTTTCACTCTTCTTTATGGTGAGTAGCTCATATTCGAGTAAAGGGAAGAGGTCTTGGATATTTCTCCCTACAACACAAATAACTTTCATCTTCGTCTTAAACTTCTTAGTCCTTGTCAAATGTACCATATCAATCAAAGCACCTATTGCACCTTCCCTTTCGGGTAACGGACTAGCCCTTTGAGCAATTAATGTAATTATTTCCCCATAAGCACAATTAGTCCGTGCAACTTGGTGACTCAGATTCTTGAGAAGATAAGCCCCGAAGTCTGCCTTTTTAGAAGTGAGCATTGAATGCAAGATATATAGATCATCACTTCTCATCCTATTAGTCTCAACTCTAGCAAACATAGTGTTTGCTATGATCTTGTGTGCACAGAACAATATAGGATTGGCAACACTAAAGGACTTAGAAAATTGAGGATTGTAGGTCTCATCATAACTAATCCTTCCCCATATCTCTTGAGCTCGAGTGAACTTTTCCCATGCATAAAAATTGCCCTTATCAACATTCTCTTCACACCCAAAAATCTCATTGATTTGATTTGTTGTCATGACATAGCTCTCATTCTTTATCCGAAACCTTGCTCTAACAGGCACTCCATTCCCTTCTCTTACTTCCAGCGTGCTTAAAAATTCGATGTTCAATTCCTTGAATGATTTGAAGTGTTGAAGATCCGGCAAGCCACTCCATCCAATATTAGCGAACAATTCTTCGATATCATTCCCAAAGTTACACCCTTCCAAGGAACTCTTATCATAATATCTTCCCGTATAGAAATCTATAGTGCAAACTTTGGCGAAATTATCGAAGTAACTCTTCTTATCCTCAAAGAACAACCCATAGTTAGAGGGCTTATCTCCACATTCTTCTAAACACTCCTCCTCCATTGTTGGATCATTCCAACCATTCTTCGGTCTTGAACTCGAAGCTTTACTCTTTCCTTTACTTCTTTTAGACATGGCCTACAAAAATGTTAAGCAAAAGCAAGAGGAAAACAATAATCTCAAATCATTATCAACTACATTTACCAAGTAGAATAGATTGTACATAATGGGTCTTATCTAAAATCAAGGAAATTATGCAACTCATAGTCATACCAATGTCATACATCAATGAAACTTCAAGTAAGCAAAAATCATAGGTGAATTAACATCATTAACTCATCCTAACATCAATATATTCATACCCATTAACAACTAGCACAACATTATCATGACAATAAATATTTATCATAAAATTTCCCAAAATTCGTCACTATGCCTACCCCCAAAATTTCAATCCTCAATTAAGTCCAAAATTCACAAATTGGCATGCAATTGGGTTCCTAATGGATTAACCATCATTAATAAAGAAATATTCTATCATCAATTGCTAAAAAATAAGCAAGAATAAAAAATCCCCAATTGAAGCTCAAGAACCCTAAAATTTGAATTTCTAATTCTAGACAATGCTACCATGGAATTTCAATAAAATTGCAAGAAATAGAAAAAGTAGAGTTAGAACAACATACCTTTGGAAGGAATTGATGAAAGAAATTGAAGAGCTTGAGAAATGAAAATTTTCCTCTACTTCTTCTTCTTGGTTTTTAGAGAGAATAGAGTGCAAGAGTGAAGTGAGAAGTGTGTGTTTGTGTGTGAAATAAGTGGGAAATAAGTGTAAAGAGTGAGTGGACAAACCTAGGGAAGTGTGGTCAAAGTTGGACCAAAATTGGTCAAAACCGGAATCCAAGACACGTCTGCACGAACCGGTGCTGCCGGCCGAATGAACTGGACTCGTGCGAGCACTCGTGCGGTCCTCAGCGACCGAACCAGTGGACCGTCACATGAATCGAGCTTGTGGGCGCAAGAATCCAGGCCTTTGGTGCACGAATCCGAGGCTTCTTGGACCACTTCGAATTTTCCTCCTTTTACACATTTTTCAAGCAATTTTCTTCCATTTTCCTACACAACACAACTTAAAACTCCTCATAAAATATTAATGGTCATTGAACATCATCAAATTAATCAAGAAAATGAACAATTAATCACGAATCACACCCCCCAAACGTTTTCGGATCAAGAATCCTAATAAAGTTTGGAAAGAGTGATTAATCAAGAAATTCAAGCTCAATAAACCATTCACACTACATAACAACTCCTAATCCAAGAATTTATCAAATCCTTTAAACAAAATATGCTCCTCAAATCTATTCTTGCACAAAATAACACAAAATCCACATAGAGCAATCAATTCACAAAATCAATAGGCTAAAATGGCATTCAAACTTCTATCCCTAAAATAAAAAAATAAAAAAAACTAACATACAAAATAAAATCAAGGATACGAAAAAGGATATAAGGGTGGGTTGTCTCCCACCTAGCGCTTGAATTTAACGTCCCCTAGCCGGATGCAATAAAGCTCAAGGAACATCAAAATCAATAAGGGTTGAGTGACTTACATCACTCAATTTTCTTCTCCAAAAACATCCATTCTTCACCACTTGTTTTACCCCCTTGTCTTCATTCACTTTTTTTCTCTTTTCAAAAGGATCATCAACACTAAACTCACTCTTAAGATCAAAATTATTCGCAATTACCTCTTCATCATCTCGTATAACTTTGCTTACCTCTCCTCCTATCTTCTTTGGGGAACTCTTGGAATTACTATGGATTGAAAAAGTAGCTTTTTCACCATTCATTCCTAGAGTAACCTCTCCTCGCTTGATATTATTCAAAGCATCCGATATAGCAAGAAAAGGTCTCCCAAAAATGATAGGACTCTCAACATCTTCCTCAATTTCTAGCACAACAAAGTCAACGGGATAAACAAACTTACCCACATGAACGACCACATCCTCTATCACTCCTCTTGGTCTCACTTTAGAACCATCGACCATTTGCAAACTCATTTTCGTTGGCTTCAAGTCATGCAAGCCCAATCTTTTGGCCATAGAGAGTGGCATCATATTCACGCTTGCACCTAAATCACACAGGGCCTTCATCTTCTTACTTTCTTTAATATGGCAATTCAATGTAAAACTCCCCGGATCTCTAAGCTTTTGTGGTAGATGATTTCGTATCAACTCACTACTCTCTCGAGTGATCTTGACCATTTCCGGTTCATTATCTTTCTTCTTCTTTGTCATAGCATCTCTAAAAAACCTTGTATAATTCGGCAAATGCTCAATAACTTCATGAAAAGGCATCTTTGAGTACAACTTTTTGAAAAGTTCAAAAAACTTTTTGAATCGATCATCAAGTTTATCTTTCAACCCTTTGAAAATATCCACATTCACCTCCTTTTCCACTTTCCCTTCTTCAACCTTTCTTTCCACACCCCCTATTTTGCCTACCCCCTCATCTTTCTTCACTTTTTCCATCACCCTTTTCTCTACCCCCAAGACTTTCTCAACACTCTTCTCCAATTTCACATTCTCACAAAAAAATGCTTCCTCCACTATCTCGTCATGAAACAATTTCAAAGGATCATTCCCTACCACCTCCTTTGCATCCTCTACACACATTATTGAATTACAATGCTCACGAGGATTAATTTTGGTGGTAGAAGGGAACTTACCCTTGTTGAGTTGTGGACTCAAAGAAGAAGCAATTTGCCTAAGTTGATATTCCAAGCTCTTAATTTGACTTGCTTGTGTAGAGTACAAGTCATCAACCTTTTTGTTCATTTCACTATTCATCTTTCTAAATTCCCCTTCAAAATTATCAATCTTCAAAATCAATGCCAAGGTGTCTTCAATGCTCCCCTTACCCTCATTTTTAGGCGGCTTTGACCCCGGATCAATCCCGGGTGGCAATTGGATTGCCCCCTTAGGATTGGAATATGAAAAGTTCTCATGCCTTCTATTCTGGTTGTAGGGAGGATTGTAGGAAGAATTTCCTTGATTAGGATACGGACCCTCTTGTTGTCTAAAAGGTGGAGCAACATATGATGTCCTTTGATTACTTGGAAAAGAATTGTTGTATTGAGGAGGACCCATGTAATTCACTTCTTCTTAAGTAGAGGTAGTAGTAGGAGGAACACTTTCGACAACACTTACTTGCATAGGAGTTGGAGCTTGTTTTTGGTTTTGGCCTCCATAGACCAAGTTCAACACATTTTTCATGTTTTCCTCAAGAAGTGCAACTTGATCACCCATTCCACTATTGGACTCTCTTTGAAAAGCATCATTTGTAGCTATATTTTCGATTATCTCGTTGACTTGATGAACGGTCTTTGTCCAAACCGAGCCTCCAGCATAAGAATTTAGGTAATTCTTGTCTCCTTCATGCAATCCTATGGTAAATGTCAAAAGAATATCTTCATCCCTCAAACCATGTTGAGGACAAGCCAACAACAAGGTTTGGTACCTCTCCCATGCACTAGATATGGTTTCTATTGCCTTTTGTCAGAAATTCTTTATCTCTTCCCTCGCCTTTAGAATCTTTGATGGAGGGTAAAATTTCTTGAGAAATTGGGAGCTTAACTCCTCCCATGTGGCTACTTTCGGATTCATAGATCGAATCCATGCTTTAGCTCTCCCAGTCAAAGTAAAATTGAAGAATCGGAGCTTCTTCTCACTATCCGACATCCCTTTATACTTGATCGTGTCACATATCTCCATGAAGTTATTAAGGTGAGTGTTTGGATCTTCTCGATCACTCGATCCTTCAAAAGGAGATTCTTTTAACAACTTCAAGAGATTCGTATTAAGCTCAAACTTCTCAGCATCTATTGGTGGTCTTTCTATCCCATCATAATGCTCATTAACCCTCAGCTCAAAGTAGTCACACAGCAATGGTTCATTGTTATGAGGTGGGTTTACGATTTGTGGTCTTTGGTGTTGAGGTTGTGGTGGGTATTGATAGTAAGGATAGGTATGTGGTGGTGGTGGATAGTATGGTTGGTTCATTGGATAATTTGGGTAGTTGGAATATTGGGGTGGGTAGTAAGGTTGATTTGGTGGTGGATAAGGTTGGTAATGATGTGGTATAGGTTGTGGTTGTGGAACCTCTCTTTGAGTCAAGTGCTCCTCACCATGATGCACTTGTTGTCTTAAAGGTTCTTCTTCTCTAATTTCATCTCGAGCTTCATTCATGTTATTCTCCATGTTCTCTTGATTCAATCTAGCTTCTCTATTCTTTCTTCGTAGACTCGTTTCAAGGTCTAAATCAAAGGGTAGTAGGTCTACCCCTTGACTCCTTGTGTGCATATACCTACAAAGAAATAAGTATCAAACTCTCACAGTAATAACCAATCGAAAATAAAAGAAACAACAAACAACCAAACAAAATAGCCGTCTCCCTGGCAACGGCGCCAAAAACTTGTTTAGTCAAAAGGTGTCCACACGCAAGTGTACGTGATCGCTATATCGTCATGGCAAGTTGACCAAGTTAAATATTTATCGAACACAGGGAGATGGGGTCTTGTAAGGAAAATTGTTGTTTCAATTGGAAAGCAAACAAAGCAATAAAGGAGAAAGGTATCAATTGTATACAAGTGCGTCAAACAAGTAAACTACCTATCACCTTGGTTCGCAAAGTGAGCAAGTTGTGAGAGATATGTGCTAGTGTACTATCCTATGTTTCATATGGAGAAGTGTAACTTAATCATGCAAAGAGGTATTGTTCAATCATTTGGCAAGCCACTCTTTACATGCAAAAGGTCTCCCTAGATACACATTAGGGCCTCTAATTGTTCTTCCAATTCACTATAGATAATTCTCACTATCTTAGGAATTTAATCAAACACTTAGCATGCATTGGCCTAATAGCAAGAAAATTTAGGAAAATAGCCCTACTCTCGTATGAGACTAACTCCCTAATGGCCCTAGGAATCAATTATGCATACCAAGCATTCATACAATCTATCAATGTAGAGAATTGATCATACAACAACTCATAGCATTCAAAATATCAACATGATCACCACATTACTCCATAGGAGTCATACACCAACACATAAAGGAATTAGCCCATGGCTAATTTTATAATCATAGGAACAATTAAGCTAGTAACAATCATCATTATGAAAGAAATGTAAAGGAATGTAGAAAAATTACCTATTACAATGAAAATTGGAAAGATACAGGTTACCTCTAAATGCTATCTAACAATCCAGCAATAGAAAATAAAATTCAAATGGTAGGAACGTAGCTCTAGCTGAGATGAAGATGCAGGAGTTGACGGATCAACGATCAAAGCGGTAGATCAAAAGTTATAGACGAAATCGTAAGAAGAATTCTTATGAACCCAACTAGTAACTACCTCTCTCTCTCTCTAATCTAATCTATTAACTCACTAATGACTTGAATTATGACTTCGATGCCTTGAGAATCTGATCCTTGGAGTATTTATAGTGCCCATAATGTTTAGTCCAAAATGCCCTTCATTAAACGTGCGAAAAGATGAAATAACCATCGAAATTGGGTCCAGTCGAGCCATCACACGAATGCACAATTGTGGCCGCACGAGTCCGGATTTGTGCGAGCATTCGTTCGCTCGTCAGCGCCCGAACCAGAGATCTTGTGCACAAATCCAGCTCGTCGTCGCATGAGCCCGGCTAGTCTGCACACGAACCAAGCTGCGACTCATCCAATCGATCCTCAACTTCCTCATTTTCTTCATATCTTGAGTTCTAGAGCTTTGATTAGGGTCATAATTGTATCTTTTTGCATCTATTTCTCTATGGTTTTGATGTGCTTATATTCATATTTGACCCTAATGACAGCTCCTTGAGAGTTACGTACCCAAGTGTAGGTTGATTTCAAGTAATAAAATTTCTCGGGAGACCGAGTGTCGAACCACAGGGAGATTTGGAAGAAAAAGATATTATCTAGTTGAGAGGTTTCAATAAAGTAACAAAATACTAGAGCTTCGGGATTCCACTTTAGATAAAAATACTAGAGTTATGATCTTGGTTATCTTTGATAACTCAATCGAAATCTAATAATCAAGTGATTTCAATCGGAAGATATAACTTTGAGCACATATAATACTTTTGAAAAGTACCTTTAGATCTTCGAACAAGTTTATAAAATCAATAGTTGATGTGTAAAACTAAGCATTTGTTGGGCCAATAAGTCTACAAAAAATCAAAGTAATGACACATCAAAACCTCTATTAAAAACTCTTCAAATGACTAAAGGATTGAAACTTTGAAAATCTTTACTGAATAACCAAGAACATTACTAATACTTTACTAAAGCTTCATCCCTAACTCTAGTAAAATATTTAGCTACTCATACTAATACAATAAGAACTAATATTTCTAAGAGAGATACTAGACTAAGATAGAAGGATTACAAGGAAAATGGGATGCCTTCAAGGGTTGCTAAAGGGCTCTTTATATAGGCCTCCAAATAGTGAATCATGGAGACTTTCGCAACCATTTCACGTGGCTTGTAAATATCAGTAATTTAATTGCCCTTTCCGTCCGAATTTCATCTTGACTTTTGAATGAAAGTTGTAGGCCGTTGGATTAGATTTTCAAGGAGTCTAAGATCTCAAAAATAGGATCTCTAGATTGTGAGTTATGACCAGAATAGTGAAGTTGGTAAAACTGGATTGTTTTTCTCCGTGAATTTATGGTGGTCTCTTGAAAAGCAGATATCTCAGCTTACACAAAATCAACGCCTTTAATATTTTTACTGTGTCTTGATGAATTTCTTGGCTAACCAATGGCTTTGATCTTGTGTAAATTGGACTTTTGTGTGAATTATGGTGAATTGTTTCCCAACATGTGTACTGAGATGGCGGAATTCTGAAGCCCTTGCATTGATTGTCAGTTTGACCATTGAAGCCGGAACTTTTGACACTTGAGCCCTGAAGACAAGTTGTAGAGCAACGAATTAGTGATCAAATAAAACTGGAATTGGTTCAATTGGTTTAGTGAGGCACCAGATATTGTGCAAATACGAAAATGTGTTTTGAGTCCAAACATTGGACAGAAATGGAGTCTTCACTTTTGAGTACAAATAGAATCCAAACTTGTAAAATTGGATCACTAAAGTGTCTTAAGTATTTAGTACATTGTATTAGGTGTTCAATATCATAAAATTTGGATAAATATAACTCCACTTAAGACCTCAACAATATACAATAGACATAATGGTTAGGTTGAAGTATACATATGCTTCTAATTTATATAGAAAACATAAATACTTAAAACTAATTAGAAAGTGTGAAATTATATGTAAATACACTAAACAATACATTATAGTACACAAAATAATACACAAAATAGGTAAAATACATGCCTACTTAAACGCTAATCACACTCCCCAACCAGCTCATTACTAGTCTCTAGTGATGAAAGCGTAACATAATTTTGTGATGATGCTTTTATTTGCATCTTACCAACTCTTTGTTATAATATATCTAAATTAACAAACTATTGCATTTTAGAACTAATTTATGCTCAATACAATCTAAATAGACAGTTTGGTAGTCATCCTCTGTTGTGCTCAAGTTAAGTGACCAAAAGGTATGGAGTTCACGTCATAATTCTATTATCTTGATATTTTACTATGGTTAACAACTTTCATGATGAAAATATATATATATATATATATTTTTGTTTTTAACAAGATAGTTGTTAGAATAAACAACTTTTGCCAGTGGATTTCACACGCCTTACATCTCTCAATGTGGCTAGTGTTTACGCTCAGACTCTATATCGTGAATATTTCTATCATAAGCTTGGTTATACATCCGTTAGTCAATCAACAATGCATGCAACATAAGTTAGAAGGACTTTATTTGGTTGTAATGTGGCTTAGGGTGAAGTTATGAAGAAAATCGGCTCTGGATTTTGACTCAAAGTGGTCTGCAACCAAATGTAAGAACAATTATATTTAGGCTTTGATTCGCATCTTCAAATCTCTTCAATACTGTCCTTCGCCATCCTCATCATTATTCCGATAAACATCACTTTTTTTTTTCTTTTTTTTTTTTTTTTGTTTTTTTGTTTTTTTGTTTTTTTTTCTTCTTTTTTTTCATTTTTTTTTGACACCTTCACAAGAATAATTCACCTTCTTCATACTTTGAGAACTGATAATTATAATTTTGTGGTAAAAGAAAAGTTTTTATTTAGGCTCAAAGGGGTTTACTAAGGCATTGTAAAATTCGGTAGGTTTTATTGGAAAAGAAAGGTAAGTCTTAATTGCCTTCATCATTCTTATGTATGCATACAGAGTGACTGATACAGATTCAAAACAAGTTTTGAAGAACATAATTCATGACAGAGTATCTCACATAAAAAAATGCTCAAACATGCTATTTAGGCACAAATTCTCACAGGGTAGGTTCATATCCACTAAACAAAAGTTGCAGTTTTATAATGTAAATCTTGTTAAAATAATTTTTTTTTTCAACAATTAATTGCAACCATTTGTAAAATAGAAAAATTAGTAAAATTATTCAATTATAGTCCATAATCTTTTGTCACAGTGTGTGTGAAATGAGGATGACTTATAAACATCTATTAGAATGTACTTAACCAAAATAGAAAAAAAATTTTACCAAGTTTGTTAAATAGCATATATTAAAATTAATGCCATCTTTATAGTTTTTTTTAATATTTTTTTTAACTCTTTAATTTTTTTTAATTTTTTTTGGATTTTTAAAAAAAAAGTCAACTAATCCCCACCCCCCCAATTTAAACAACACATTGTCCTCAATGATGGATAGACGAAATTGTAAAAGAGAAGAGATTATCTAATTCCTCAGAGAAATTTGTAGCAATAAACCTGAAATACACAAACAGACATATATATATATATATATGTTTTTTTTTTTTTTTACAAATGTAAATCTAAATCATCCTGACTTTTTCTTGGTCGAGTTCCTAACCAGTTTACCTGAGACGTGATTGGGCAACTTTTAATCTCACAGGCATTGAGTTTTTCTATTAATAGTTTTGGATCTGAATCTGTTGTAAAGAGTTGACGTTCTGATTCTTCAATAAAATCTTGTTGCATCACATGATCCAAAAAAGTTAGTAACCCATCATAATAACCATTAATATTCAGTAGTCCCACAGGTTTTGAATGAATACTTAAACATGACCACCATACAATGTTAAATATTTCTTCCAAAGTAAGAATACCACCTGGAAGGGCTATGAATGCATCAGAGATTTCTATCAATTTTGGCATTCTGTCAATTAAGGATGAAATCTGTATTTCCTCACCAATTGTAGTAGGATTAACTATTTTTATACATGTGTGAACGACTCCCTGAACTTCAGATCCTCCCCAAGATGCTGTTAAAGCAACATTACCTACTAGACCAAGTGTGCCTCCTCCGTGTACTAGTTTGATATTTCTCCGAGC
>JAPKLY010001396.1:21046-46469 GCA_026898435.1 Prunella vulgaris | reverse complement strand
GTTATTTGCAGTCATGTCCAAAGGATATCGTAAAGCTCCAAATTCAACCACGTGTATGTTAAAAAATGACGTTATTTTTTTTTTTTTGGCGAAAATGAAATTAAAATTGGACAGTCCTAAGAGTTATTAGACAAAACAGTGGACAATCCTAAGAGTTATATATCTAATTAATAAGGTGGCCTCTATACCATATCTACTATCTGTTTGTATATGCTACGTCGGTCAAACGTGTTCCATTTCTTATTGCGTGAGATGGTATATATCTGCATTAATATTTGAAATCCGAATCATGTTGTGATATATATAAATTACGAAATATTTGATGTTTGTTAATTAGATAAATTTTAATTTTATTGCTCAAATTTTAATGTTAATGGATTATTGTCATTATTTTGTTATGAGTTTATCTGAGAAAATGTTTGTTAGCTAAATTTTAAGTGATTTGGGTGTTTGGAATTATGTGGCTAATTGATTAGTGGATTGATTTTGTAAGTTTATCCTAATTGAAGGTTAAATGATTAGTTTAATGGGCTTTGTTTTGATCAATTGCATGATTTAGCTCTTTTAATTCATATGACCGGTAATTGTTTGTTGCAATGAGAGTTAAGAAGATACATTTATTTCATATGGGTGAGAGTCGATTTTGTGATTAGAGTGAATATTGGGTTATCGCAATGAGAGTTAGGTAATTTTATTAGAAACACAATTAATCTACATTAGTTGCTTAAATTAACCCTTAGTACACAAGTGGAAAAGTACGCTATAATTATTTCTGGACTCGTGCGATTACCCGGGAAGAAAAGGGTGAATTATTCCTATAACAATCCGCATGCTATTGATATGTATTTCTACACTTATCCAGTACGATTTAATATGTATTATTTTGTGATTGCTTCTATATTTCACCGAAAAAAGGGATAATGAACTTGTTGAACCAGTAATTAATTACCCCATATGGAAGAACACTCGAACACATCTTTCTAGTATCATTTATCTTTGTTGAATTTTCATAATTGTTTGTTACTCTTAATTGTCTTAATTAGTGATTTTCTTATATTTATTTTAATTGCTTTCTCAAGTTAGTCATTTTAATATTTAATTATTACACTTAATTAATTGGAAAACAAGATGATTTGCACTACAATCAAGCGTAGTTTTAGGGCTCCACTAGACACAAATCTCGTGGATTGATAATTTAACCAGATACTTACTATTTCTACTGATCAGTGTGATTATTTGCTTGAAATTTGTGTGATTTAATTGCATAATTTTATAGGATTTCATGAATTTATTTACATTAATTTGATCAAATATGCTTAAGTAGGAGAAATATATTGATTTGCTAATTTTATAGGTGAATTGAGAATTTTCGAAGCAATCAATTATTATTAATTGGTGGAGTCATTTAAAGAATGAAGTTGGCCCATTTAATTTATCTTTTATAAAGTCTTAGGCCCATTTAGTGTTGATGAATTTGTTTTTGAATTAATAGGAAACGGGAGCAGGTATTTGACCAAGTCTTAAGGCATGGAGGACGTGCCAATTCCCTAATCATTCCACAAGTTCAATGCACCATCTCACCACAATTAATCTGGAACCAACTCAGAGGCTTGGAAATCATCACCAACAGCCACGGATCAGAATTCGATTCAAAGCTCCTCTGTAATTCAAAGAGTTGCTGCAATTCATGCCGGAACAGCAGCCACTGTGCCGCCTCTGCTCCACACACACGCCGGAATTCTTGAGCTCGCCATCGCACCTACACGCCAGAATCCATGGAATAGCCCCCCCTACCACACCCAACCGAAACTTGCTGTAATTCATGCTGGAATTCGCTCCAGCCCTGTTTGTAGCCATGGAAACCTTTGTGAAGAAGATGACTGTAGAAGCAGCCCAAAATCCGCCGCCCGTTGCTCTCCGCCGGAAAATTTCTCGGTGAAGTTTCCGCGCCAGCACCGCCGTGAAGCCTCAGCCGCCGGAGATGTCACAACTCCGCTCCGCATGTCCCTGTTCACGCTTGTCGCGTCGGAGTTGAATTGAAAAAGTGCTAAAAAGGTAAACCGTTTTTACTCTTTGATCAACCCCTGCTTAACTTTGCATTGCCAGTGCCATTCTTGTGAAAAAATCATGCTAAGCATGTCGAAGTAATTTGCATGGTTTGCGATAATTTCAGTGCTAGTGCTGATTTTGTGAAGAAACCATGCTGGGCATGTCCGAGTAATTCACACGGTTTGCGATAATTCGCAGTGCCAGTGCCGATCTTGTGAAGAAACCATGCTAGACATGTCGAATTCTCGGACGATTTGTGATAAAATGCTAACCTTCTACAGAAACCGTGCTTTTAACTAAAATTTCAGCAAATTGTTTTGAGCTTTGAAATTTTTTTATTGGGCCAATTCTTATTAACTGAAAGCCCCATGAGATTAAAAGATAGCAATAGGATATAAAATGGGCACCAGCCAATTGTTTTAAGGAGAGGACACACACGCATTAGATACACACACTTGGGAAATTATTTTCCTATCTCATCCTCACACACATTCAAACACATAGTAGCTAGGGTTTATATTTTACTTAGTTAAATTGTTGCAGAATTCAAGTATCATTGGAGTTTGAAGTTGTATTAAACACTAATAGGTGATTTCTATCATTTTGATTAAATTTTGCTGGTTAAACTTCTATGTTCATTGATTATTATTGTTATTTTATCATGGGTTTGTTTGATATGAATATGCTTGACTAAATTGTTAGTGTTTGAGTGTTTGGAATTATCTGGTTGATTGATTAATGGTGTGATTTTGTGAGTTTATTTAAATTTAAGGTTAGATGATTATTATTAATGAGGTTTGTTAGATCAATTGCATGATTTTGCTCTTTTAACTCATATAAGTGGATTGTTTGTTGCATTGAGAGTTGAATAGACATATTTATTTCATGTGGGTGTGAGTTTAATTAGGTGATTGAATATATATTGTATTATCGCAAGGAGAATTGGGTAATTACATTAGAAAATTCATTAATCTACACTAATTACTTGAATTAACCATTAGGTAATTAGTAAGGGGATAAAAGTTGGGTTACCTTAGTATATGAGTGGAAAAACACGCTAGGATTTTTCTTAGGCTCGTGTGATTACCCGGGTGGGAAATTGTAATTATTCCTAGGCTTATCCAGTACGGTTTAATGTGTTTATTTTACGTGATTGCTCCTATCTTTAACCGACAAAAAGGATAAATGAACTTGTCGACCATTAATTGATTACCCCGTAATGAAGAACACCCAAACACACTTTTCTCATATTATTTGTAATTGTTGATTTATCTAGTACTTGTCATTTTAGTTGTCTTTTAGTGATTTCTTGAGTTCTATTTTAATTGATTTGATAGAGTTAATCATTTTAAATATAGATTGTTGCCTTTAGATAATTGGAAAACAAGATCATTTACACTACAATCAAGCGCCGACATATAGTTCTAGGGCTACACTAGCCACTAATCTCGTGGATTGATAATTTAATCGGTCACTTACCTTGCTACACGAACTTTGTACACTTGAGTGTTGTAAAACACGTGTCATATACACGAACTTCTTATACTTGAGAAGTAAGTGTTGGAAACCACGTGTCAAGGTTGAACAATATCAATACAGCTGATAGTTTTGTTTCTTTCCTACACCCAGGCCAAAGTGGTAATCCTGCATCATCCATTAACTTCTCTAACATATAAGGACGATCTCGCTGATTATTATCATCCCGACTAAATGTATCAACACTCGTTATATCTCCAAAACAATCTGCATTCATTATGTCTTCAAACTTAAAGTCAGTTCCTAGGTTGGTTGAGCTACATCCATCTATTCTCTCTCCGTGAGATGTTCGAACGATATGTAATTTCAATAGCATGACTCATTAAGTGGTCGAACTAACTTGCTCGACCACTAACTGTTTCTCATTCATACATTTCCAACATGGATATAGAATGTGCCGATGGTCGGTAGAGTATCTAATTGCATGATTACAAAATTCTTCCACCGCATTCATTTACTCATTTGATAATCGATCTACTCGAACCCATTTTCGATTCATATAGAACTAGAGATTCCTATAGAAAAGACAATATGATTGTCATATTTATGTTAAGATTCTTGTATAAGTTTGACCCAATATAATTCGATCTTACATATATTCTAATTAAATATTAATAACTTAAAAAAATTTGACAGAGTTTCGTTTAGATTTATCATATTCCCCAATTAATCAAGATAATAGTGCATCCATTTCCCATTTAATTAAAATAACCAAATCGGAACGCACATTCTACAACAAATAATTTTCTCCCAACTCCACATGAACTACATTCGATCAGCACCACATCAACTATATATTCTACAATAAAAATATTCTACATGCAAAATATAAGATGAAACATGGATCGTATACACACATATATATATATCAACTATATTCTAAAATAAAAATATTCTATATAAATATTAACGAAAAACAACATTGTAGTCAACTTTAAAAAAAGTGCATGCACTCTAGTATATCAATTAAAGTAGGTTACATTGTGGTACAAATTAGTGCTAATAATTGTAAATTTATTACTCCCTCTGTCCCAAGATAAACTTCATACTTTCCTTATATGGACGTGCCAACTCTTTCTTCACACCCAAAAAAAGGAAACAACTCACACTTACAAAAGTCAATAAAGTACACTTTTTTATATTTTATTATTTAATTTCACACTCACATACTTCATTTTTCTTAATATGCGTGAAACTCCACTTATGAAGAAAGTGTTGGGACGGAGGGAGTATTATTATTATATTAAATGCATATTATTGGTCAAATTATAAATTTTGAAATCACATAAATCAAATCACACGACTCCTCTTTCTCTCTATCTCTTCAACCACCATCTTTCTCTCTCTTTCTCACCAACCGGACTATTTTTCGGCAAAAATATTGGCCATGGTCAGAGTTCCATTATCAAATAAATGGAGGGGTTTTACTCAACTCTTCAAGAGCTTTAAATAGACACCATGATCAGGGGTTCTTGTCTATTGAGGATTGATTAAGAGTAGGGGGAGAGAGGCGACGGCGGATCTGGAGGCGCAGGCAGTGGAGGCTGCCCCTATCTTTTAGGGTGGACCTGGAGGCGCGGTGCAGGGGTGGGGGCGGCGGCGACACGACGGCGGTAAGATGAAGGGGGAGAGAGGTTGCGGCCGCAGTTCAGTCGGATCGGTTCGGTTGCAGCCCTGTTTGTTGTCTGGAGTTCAACCCGTTTGGTGGGCCAATTGTTGCCGTCGGATGCGCGGACAGGAAAATATACGGCTACGATGTGCGGAGACCTGTTGACCCAGTTTTTGTCCTGGATGGGCACCGCAAGGATGTGACGTATACCCGGTTCCTTGATGCACAGACGATCGTTTCTTCTTTGATTGATGGGGTACAGAGGATCACAAATTTATAACAAATTTTGCAAGCATAGGGGTGATTCTTCTTTCCCGTTTTATAACAAATTTTGTTATACTTATGGTCACAAAATTTGATGATGAGTTCTTCTTGTTTATGCTTTCCACAAACATGTATAATGAATGATGGGTGGTGTTGATTTCATTTTTTGTTATACCATAGTGTTAATTTTTTAGTGAATTAATACTATTGATTATGGATTATACTATAGTCTTCTCAAATTTAAGGTAATGTAACATATAAATTAAATTTATGAAAACCTCTGAATCCAAGCTCAACCTCTCTCTTCCTCGAGTTTTCTCTGAAAAAAAGATCCAAATTTTGGGTTTACTCAGCATAATACCAGTACAAAAAAAAATTATTTATTATCCAGATTAATATTTAACAAAAACTATTGCCTATATGATCTTGATACAACTTGAAACCCAACAGGTCCTTTTCCATCTCCAAAGTCTTGTGTCAAAATGACGTTTCAAATTTGTGTTTCTAGTGGTTTATAAGCTTGTCACTCAACAAGAATTTTATTATGACAACGGTAGTAGTCAATAGGTGTAGGGAATAGAGTAGGTATAGCGAATGGAGTATTCTTCGTACTTTTCCAGCTTTATAAGCTTTGTGACTTGATCACACTATTACTTTTGTTAATTTAGACTTAGATGAATTGTTAAAAAGTTTTTAGATCTACATTTATTTTTGGTCCTTGTTTTAGACCAGTAGTTTCCCCAAATATTAATATATTAAAAGAGTAAGTCTCTTGTGCACCGGTTACACGGTGCAACTCTAGTTCATTTTTAAAAAGTTAAATAGTTTATTACTGAAAAGGGTATCTTTTATAATTTAATTTTTCAGTAATAAACTATTTAACTTTTCAGTTATAAACTGTTTAACTTTTTAAAAATGAACTTGAGTTGCACCGTGTAACTGGTGCATACAAGACTAATCCATATTAAAAATAGTTCGCAGAGTTTCATTTAGATTTACCATATTCCTCAATTAATCAAGATCCTAGTGAATCCATATCTGTTTACTTAAAAATAATCAAATCGGAACACACATTTAAAGTAAACAACCAACAATTTTCTCTCAACTCCACATCAATTACATTCGATCAATTACACATCAACTATATATTCTACAATAAAAATATTCTACATGAAAATATTCGATCAAACATCGATCAAATATATATATATAGATATATCAACTATATTCTACAACAAAAATATTTTATATGCAAATATTGGATCAAACATCGATCATCATATATATACATCAACTATATTCCATAATAAAAATATTCTATAATACAAATGTAGATCGAACATCGATCATTACATATATACATCAACTATATTCTAAAATTGAAATATTGGATCGAACATTGATCATCATATATATGAATTAAGTGCTTTAATTAAGTACATAATTATTTAAAAAAGTGAATTTACGGTGATACTGTGAAAGGATCGGATAGAATCTCTCTTCTTCAAATGTGTCAACTAAAAATTTATAAATATACTACACACAAAATACCCATTTTGAACTTCTAAAATTTATTTTACCCACATCTAACTTGAAATTTTTTTATACCTACTTCATAATATAAGTCCTATATACCCTTATAAAATGGGTATAAAAAAGTTTGTAACTTTAAATTGGGTCCCACTTTATCCTCATAACTACACTATCCTATAGGTCTTAGGTTTGACTTTGTATTATAAATATTAGAGCACATGTTATTCAACATATAATTAAACTTTATTAATCTATAATTCTATAATTTTAACAATTAATAATTAATTAATTTGTGCAAGTGAATCAGTAGAAGAACCAATATAGAATCAGGTAACCATCTTGTTTATTACTCCATTATTTATATGTTGTTTTAATCTATTTTGAATATTTTGTGTTTTTTAATTATTATTTCTGTATAAAAAAATTTATTAATTAATAACTGATTTGATACGCGGTTGATAAAAATTAAAGTTTATAATTAAATTTTTATTAAGACAATTCGGTAGAAATTTTATTTTGTTATAATTTTGATGTGGATAATGCTCTCGTGCTAGTTAAATTTTAATAGATGTATTTTCAAAAATAAAAAATTAAATATTTTTATATACTTTTAAAAATTATAGTATTCATTAATTTACATTAAAATTTAACTTTTATATTATAATATTCATTATTATGCATTATACATTAAAATAGTCTAAATAAAAAATTGAAATAATCACATATATATGATAAAAATATTATAATTAGTTAATATGATAAAAATATTATAATTAGTTGATTTATTAAAATTATATGTTTTATAACTTTATTGTATTATTTATTATTATATAATATTTAATAATGTTAAATAATATAAATATCAAATGAGGTGGGGTGGGGTGAGGTGGGGTGGGGTAGAGGTGGGGTAAGGTAGGGTAGAGTGGAGTGCAGTGGGGTGGAATAACTAGATGATGTTAGTGGGTAATATGGGTAAAAAGATTAATGTTTAAAATTGAAAATGGATAGAAAAGTTATTGATATTTGAAGTGGGTAAAATAATTTTTTTGAAGTTGAAAATGGGTATTTTGAATTGTCTCCCTTATTTTTATAATTAAAAATTTAATAAATAATAATTTACTCTAATTATTAATATATATATTTATATATAATAATTAATATTGCTAGCAAGCTAATTATGTATAAGTATAATAATTATATATATAATTACTACTAAAGTATATATATTACTAAAATTTTCACAAAATAAATAAAATAATTTTTAAAAATTTATATAACCTAACAAATAATTCCTAAAGAGATAAAAAGTGTTTTCGTCCCATAACCTATTGCGTGGTCGCTTTTGGCCCAAAAAGTTTTGACTCTTTAGGTTTATCCAATTATGGTCTCATTTTTACCAAAAAATAAAAATAATATCATATTTTTCCATGCATATGCATGTGGTGGTTGAATTTGGAATTTCCGGTACTCTTGCTAACGTGGCTGCTCAATAAACCAAAAAAAATTTCTTTTTTTTTTATTTAATTTTTCTATATTACTGAAACACTAATAAAAAATAATAAAGTATCATCAAGGATGATCAAAAGTTCCAAATTCAACCACCATGTGCGCCGTGCATGGCAAAAAATATTATTATTCTCACTTTTTGGTAAAAATGGGGCAAAAATTTGACTACCCAAAGAGTTACAGGACCAAAATCGAAGACTCAAAATTTTTTGGACCCAAAGCACACACTCAATAAGTTATGGGACCAAAACAATTTTCTCAATTTCCTAAACAATTCCTAATAACATATATATATTTATATTGATTAGGTTATTAATATATATATATATATATATATTCAATTAATCCAAATAATTCCTAATAATTCCTCTAATAACATATTTATATTAAATTTCTAGTTACAAATAATTCCTAATAATTATATACAATAATTAATAATTAATTTCTATTAATAATTTCTAAATGCACAAAAAAATAAAATAATAATTAATAAATATATATATATTTATATTGATATATATACACATACATACATATTGATATATATAGATATTTATATAGATGTAAATGAAACTTACTTAATGGAGAAAATTTGAAAGTGTGATCGGTGCAACAGCGGCGGCGGAGGGACCGCTAACAGGGACGATAAAAGCGGCACCGGCTGCATCAGTTAGTTGCCGGAAGAGGCGGTGGCTGTGTGTGGCAATTTATTTTTGCCTTGAAGAAGAAGTTTGTACGCAATGAACATGAAGGAGGAGGCTAGGGCATTATATCTGCCGCTTATAGAGCGGTTGTGAACCGCTTTCACTAATAGATCATTTTTAACTGCTTTGACATAATAGAGCAGCTCTAAACCGCTCTATAAGATTTTTTTAGAATGATTTTAAGCCGCTATGTACTGTATAAATATGTTTTTTTTTTTCAAACCAAATGAGCTCTCCAATTGATGTCTTGGAGAGTTCATTTGCATAAGAGCTTTCCAATTGGAGCTCCATAAGCTCAAGTGTGTAGTAGTATGGTAATTTTATGTTAAATTGATTTTTCATTAGTAGGTGTTTATATGTTTAATAAAATTAGTTGATAAGTATGTTGAATCTAGTTGGTTAGTTGTTTAGTTGAGTAGTTTAATTATCTTCAATATTTGATTAAAGTTAGTTATTGTTGTTGTTGGTCCCGAAACGAGTATAATCAGTGTATGGGAGGAGGATACACTGATGTTAGATGTTGGTAGAATTATCTAATCGAGTGTTTAATTGGCTGTAACTATCTTGAAATCCTACCAAACTATAATCTTAGTAATAAGTTCTTGAGAGAGTTTTTAAGAGAGAGAGAGAGAGTATTGAGAGAAAGTTGTTTTAATATTATCAGCTTAGAGAGATAAATAGATCACAAGAGACCTATTTATAGGTTTGCATGTAATGAGGTTACACTTAGTGGGCTTATTTGCTTAATGTGCTGACTAAGTGTCCTTAACACCTGTCTTTACTCACTACTATGCTCTAATTACATCGCTTTATCCTAGCACATGACTTCTAGCTTTGTACACTGCTCTAGGCTTCACTTCGGACTGGGCGAGCTCCTTGGCGATCTGTCTTGCCTTTTGTTGCTCTTGGATGTGATGAAGGTGGTAAGATCGGATCTTACCCTCTAGTTTGGGCGAGCTCCCTTGCGAGCTTCCTCTCTCTTCATGATGATTGTCTGGCCGAGTGCTGACGTGTCTGTCATCCATCTGAGCGAGCTCCTGGCGAGCTCTATACCCACCTATGGTGTTGACTGGTCAAGATTGATGTCATTGCTTTGGACCATGCTGACGAGCTTCTCAGCTTTGGTTATTTATTCCGATAATCCTTCATTAGTAGTTCGCCTATCAACATCAGATTTTCCAAATTCTCAGGAATATGCTCTTACAAAACTCAGTCAAGAAGATCATGAAGTTGCTCATTGAACTGATGGAAAATCAGTCAGGAACCAAATAAACTGAGTTCTGAGTATTTTACTCTCGAAAGCTCAGTAGAGATAACCCACCTACTGACTGCTTCAGTAGCTAGTTAGTTGGATAGCTATCTCAGTAAGCTAGAGTTACATGCGGAAGTGTGAGCCCTAAAGTTCTACTCGCTTTAAATGTCCTGAAAACTATTTTCCATTTTGCTTAGAAATAGTGGTTAAGGCTGGTGCGTAGGTTCAGGATCATGAGAATTGGTTTCTTCTAATTGTAAAATAATGTTGAATGATCAGTTTATAATGATGACAATTATGATTCTGAACCGTATATAAATCAACACAACGGGGTTTTTAAAGTGGTTCAGAGATAACCAACTCCTACGTCTACGGCCTGATTTAACAGGAAGTAATCCTCCCATGAGGATTGGTACTTATGTTTTAGAGTGCCAAGGTGCACCAGTAGCCTCCTCCCTCTCCTTAGAAAATTGACCCCTAGGTGTTTTACAAGTCCCAGTCCTTCCCACCAACCAAATCACAAACTGAGGGGTTTGGCTTTCTGGTTTTCCAACTATTTTGTGATAATCCTTGCAATCTAAACAATGCTAATGATAAGCTCATCTCTGCTCATCTCCTTCAGGGACTAGATCCAGCCTCAGGCTCAGGAGTGGCTTTAAGAGCTAAGTCTTTTCCTTCTCAGGTGTCTGCACTCACTTTTATCCTCACTAACCTCATTCTTCTTCTTTCTCTTATCGAGGTCGAATTCTAGAGCCTTCAGCTCGGAGAAGATATGAGTAGTAGAGACACTCGTAAGATCCTGAGTGTTTTTCAACATGATAACACCTGTATCCCATCTTTCAGGGAGACAGTTATGGATTTTAGAAGATACCTCCCTCTTGGGAACCTCCTTCCCAAGGGTTGTCAGCTCGTTCATCAGCTTGATGAAATGAGACTCCATTCGGTCAATCGACTCTCCCTCTAGTATCTTGAAGCTCTCAAACTTCCTGATTGCCAAATCTCTCTTGTTCTCCTTGATCTTTTCAGATCCTTCACTCATCTCTGCCAAAGAGTCCCATATCTATTTGATGCATCAGTCTTACTGAATTTTTGTAAGGAATAGTGTAGAGTATAATGTTCTTTGAAACATTATCTAGTCTGATTTGCTTAATCTGGTAAGATGTAAGCGCGAACCTCTCCACAGGCTCATCTATTGGATGAGGAACTGGAACACCTCCAGAAATAGGCCAGGTGGTTGATCGGTTGGTCATAAACTTGATAGGTCCTTCCTCGATCACCCTGTACATCTGATCATGAATGGAGTAGAGATGGGCAAGAACTATGAATATCTAATAGTCATAGTTAGTAACAGAAAACTCCGGAAGATTGCCTTCAAGGTGCTTCGAAGAGGATACCATGATGTGCAGTTTTCCGAAACAAAATCTAGCTCAGTTAGACCACCAAATGTTTCCCCTCCTGAAATTGTTGGTACTCAAAGTCAGTGGTCTTTTAAACCACTGCTCTGATACCACTTGTTGGTCCCAAAATGAGTATAATCAGTATATGGGGGGAATACACTGATATCAGATTTTCCAAATTTCTAAAAAAATGCTCTTTCAAAACTCAGTCAGGAAGATCCTGTGGATGCTCACTGAATTGACAGTTTCAGGGACAACAGGGAAAAATCAGTCAGGAACCAAATAAGTTATGTCTAAAAAAACGTGCTCTCGGAAGCTCAATAAAGATAACCCACCTACTGACCGCTCAGAAAGTTAGTCAGTTGGATAGCTATCTTAGTAAGCTAGAGTTACTTGCGGAAGTGAGCCCTTAAGTTTATACTCATTTTATGTCCTGAAAACTATATTTCGTTATGCTTAGAAAATAGTTATTAAGGCTGGTGGACTGATTAATGCTCAGGTGAATTGGTTTCTCTTGAAGTTGTAAAACTTATGCTGAATGTTCAGTTTAAGAATGATGAAAGTTTATCATCCTGAACAGAAATATAAATCAACACTTAAGGTCATTTTTAACGTGGTTCGGAGATAATAAACTCCTACGTCCACGACCTGATTTAACAAGAAGCAGTCCTCTACCACTTAGGATTGGTGCTTGTTTTTAACGTGCCAAGGTGCACAAATAATCTCCTTCCACTCTAAGGAACTCCATCCCTGGGCGTTTTACAAGTCTCAGTCCTTCCCACCAACCTTCTCACAAACTGAGGGGTTTGGCTTTCTGGATTCCTACTAATGGTGATAGTCCTTGCAATCTAAACAATGCTAAGGATAAGGACTATCAATCTAAGCAAATACAAAATTTTGAATCCTACTACAACACTAGGGAAATTTAATTGCAGAGTGTTTGTGGTTTTCTTTGAGCACTTTGATTCTGGAGATTTTCAATCGCTTAGATATTTCTCGTTAGCCTTGAATGGGTGTAAGGCAATCTGTATTTATAGGGAGATTCAAAAAGATCAGTTGGAGGAGATCTTTGCAAATCTTCCTACATTAGGTAGGTGCAGGAAGACATTGTACTTGATTTGACCTTTCTCATACTTAGTACGGAAATTCTCTGATTTAACGCCTATAGTGTCTGAGAAAATTAAATGCGGCGCGGACTCCGTACATACGTGTCGCCTCCTCGCTGGCTGTTTTTTCAAACGGCTAGCTCTTAATGCTTTCATGCTTCCTCGTACATTTAACACTCTGAGTCTCTCATTCTTTACTCAGAATAAATATTTGTCTCATTTGGAGCTGCTGACATTCCTTTTGTCCTCAGAAGTTAACATAAATGCTAACTCTCCTTTGCATTTGTAACAATTTCTATCAGGACTTACAAGTATCAGTTAGAGTAATACTCAACCAGATTACAATCGCCCTCACTGAGTGAGTCCTGACCTGAGCATGCTTAGAGTACTGAGTAGGAACATTATCAGTGGGATCTTCAGGATGACTTCTCTTCAGCTTCAGGACGATCTTCAGGTTCTTCGGGATCAGCTTCAGGTCACACGTCTTCAGGACGAACTTAGACCTTCAGGATTAGATGCCTTTCAGACGTCAGATCTTTGGGACATCTCCATCAATCTTCAGTCTTCAGTGCATTCCACCTGAACTATTCTAACCTGACTATCCTGAATTATATCATCCTTGTTGGTCCCAAAGGCAGGTTTAGGAGAAAGAAACACAAGTTCAAGTCTAGAAGGGGGGGGGGGGTTGAATAGACTTGAAAAGTTTCAAAACTTTTTTGTTTTAAGCCTGTATATAAAATCAGCAGACTACTTTGAACGCAGTCTTGGTTTATAGAATGTGCGCTTTGAAGTTTGTGCGGAAATGTTTTTAATGAAAATCTTTTAGAAGGTTATGTGCCCCAATAAGAGCAGAAAAATAAAGGGCAAGACACAAGATATATAGTGGTTCGGATAGAAAGTCCTACTCTACTCTCCACAATCCAACTAGAATTGTGGGTCTCTCCACTAACTTTCTCACTCACTCACTCACTCACTTGAGAGTAAAAACTCTCTTACAATAGTCAATGCTAGAATAGCAGTCGACTTCTAACAACTTCTATAAAGCTTACAAAAGATTAATATGAAAGTATTGTGTTGAGTACGAGTGTAGATTTTGATAGAGTTTCGGCATGCTTAAACGCGTGTCGATCGATATATGAAATCTCCACTGGCACTCTTATTTATAGGTTCAAATCAACTAGCTGTTGGGATAGACTAGAGATCTGAAATCCTATAATCTCGTAATCAATTAATCATTGAGATTGATTGAATCTTCTTCGTGATTCCCGGAAGTCTTCGCAATCTTTAATCAATCAAGTTTGTCCCCTTGATTGATTGATCTTCAATCCTGGGAATCTTCTCTTTGTCGCAAGTTAACCCTTTAACGTGATCTCGTAGAATCTGGGTGGAGCACAAGACCTCACCTGATCTGTCTCCTCAGCTGGTGTTCCGGTCTGCTGGTATTGGGACCTCAGCTGATGTGCTGGTCTGCTAATGTGCACCTCAACTGATATCTTTGGACTTCATCTGGAATAAGGTCCTAGGTCCTTGTCTTGTCTGCGACATGCTCAGCTGATCTTCTGACATCAGCTGATCTGACTCCTCTGAAGTTCTACTCCAGGTACTCCGGTGTCAGCTGCTCAGGTCTTGTGTCTTCTGGAATCTGCTAAGTCTTCAAAGCCTTAGCTGATCTTCTTCTCTATGAAAGCTTTGGATCTTCTAGGCATAAAAGTTTATTCCCCCTTACTAAAAACCTATCTAATCCTAACTATTCATCAGCTGACTAACATGTTCAGCTGGTCCTATTATAAGTTGATTGATTTATCATGTCATCAAAATATCTAACAAGAATATCCTAACAATCCTGACCAACTATACTTAGGCAAATCATTAAGGGGTATTGTGATTATATCCTAACACTCTTCTTCCCTGTCTCAGCAGCCTGCTTCTTGGGCTTAGCCGTTTGTTCCTTCAGCACATCAACCTGGCCTTTAAGTTTCTCAAGCTGGGTGGCCTGGCTCCTGACTTGTAAGGCCGTCTGAAGGGTCAGCTGCTGAGCCTTTTTCCTCTCTTCGAGAATCGGATCACTGGGGTAGAGACCCTCTTCTAGTTCCTCGAACATCCCAGGAAGGGTAGCCTACTTTTATTTCTTCTAAGTCTGAGGCAGAGGCTCAGTAGATATTTCAGTAGCCTTTCTCTTTTTCTTGGCATCCCACTTCTTGGGGTCTCTCTTACCTTACCTCTTTTTGGCATCGTCCTCCTCATCCAATTGCTTAGTGATTTCATTAATTAGAATCCCTTGGGTCCTGATCCGAAATGACCTTTATTCTCTTCTCAACCTCATCAACCTTTTTTCCGCCTTGATGACATTTCAGACTGAAGATTAGCAAATTGCTTCTGGACTGAGAACAAGCTCTCTTTTGGCTCATCAAATTCATGCTTGAGATCAGTCATAGTCTGATGCCATACTCCTTCTTCCTTCTTCTGGCAATCCTGGAATCGATTAACCATTTTCTCAGCTTCAGCAGCTGCAGTCTCCAAAGCCAGCTCCCTGATTTGGCCTTCATGCTCAGCCAAACCTTCAACAATAAGTTTCTTGATAAGCTCATCCTGACCACCTAGGGTATCGATGATCAGTTTCTCAACCTGAGCTGAAATGGCTGACAACTCCATTGAGTGCTGCGTGTCCAGTGCCAAGAATTTCTCAGCATTTCTTGTTCCTAGTACTGATGAATTCAGATTTTAGCTTTTTGAACCCAGAACATTGACATCTAAGTTTCTTCAGGATCTTTAGCGTCATTAGAGAGAGTCCCTGAGTGTTGACCTTCACCATCTTCTTTTTCTTGGACTTAGAAGGGGTTTTTAGAACGATTGGGGCCTCTACTGAAGCCTCAGTAACCCTGGCCCTGAGAGTTACTTCGTTGGCCAGTACACCTTCTCCCAAGGTTGCACATGCATCTTCAGCAGTGGCAGGAACTGAGATGATCACCTGCGATTGGTTGGCCTTTTGTCTATACTGACGGACCACCCTGATGAAATCGTCATGTTTAGGGACTTGAGAAAAGTTTGTGATGACGAAGTTATCACATGTTTGCTGTTCCTAATTCTGAAGAGCTTCGAGTTCTTTCCTCTTGATCAAAGTCATCAACTCAGGATACAACGCTTTGTGGACGTAGACAAAGGTTCTGAGCTGCACGACCTTCTCCTTATATTTGCCAGTCAGGTCGGGGAGGTGTTTCTCTACAAAGATGTCAAGTCTGCCAGAAGAGGAACAACATCATCTTCCTCTTCTTCCTCCTCCTCAACATCTATATCCTTCTAAGTACCTTGCTCCTCCTAAGCATACGGAAAAACTTGTTGTTCCTTATCATTTCCTTGTTCCTCTTAAGCATTCTGCTCTTGCTGAGCCACTTGCTCCTCCTGAGCAACTTCTTCTCTCTCCTCATCCTTCTCTACCAACTCTCTTTCCTCATCAGAATCCAGATCCATGATCTGATGAGTTGAGGCTCCTTCATCCGTCCTTGGCAATTGGACGTGCTGGCAAGTCAAAATCGGGATCAGGACCTCCTTTCTTCTTCTCAGGTTCCCCCTAAACCTCTTTCTCTACCTGTTCCTCCCCTCTTTCTTCCTGTATCTGAGCCAACTCTGGCTCCAAATCCACAAGCTTCTCCAATTCCTGAGTCTGAGTGGGCTCAGCCACACGCACTAGGGCAGGCTCAGCAATGGTCACTAACTGACCCTCTTCTTCAATCTCCTCCTCCTCTGTCACCTCATCAATGAGAAGGATGACAGGCTAAGGTTTAGCCTTGGGGGCTTTCTTCTTAACCACCACTTTCTTCACCTTAGCTAGTTCTGATGCTGAACCCTATGCCTTAGCCTTCCCTCTCTTGACCTATAGAGGATTGACTCTCTTCTTTACATCAGTTTCATCGCTTAAGAGGATGAGTTTGAAAGGAATATCAATGAAGTCCTGAGAGTCCACATCTCCGAAGGGTAGAGTTTAGAGCATCACTAATAGCCTCATTCCGAAGTGTAGAGGCTTGGTAAAGAAGATCCTGTCTCCTTTTCTCTCCACCTTCTTCGCATCAGCAACGATCTTTTGAAGGAAGTATTCCTCCCAGTCGAGTCCTGCAAAGTCCCCAATTGTTGACATGCATGATCCTTATTTTGGGTGGGGATATCTGTTCAGTCCCACCCACACACCCCATCACACTAGGGATGGCAACCTCAAATAGAAGTTTGTACTTGGGCTAAAACAGCTTCTTGTTTATCTTAGACTTAAAGTTTGTTGGGGTGATTAGGAACTTATTGAGGTATCTTTGCTCATCCTCCATCGTTTATTCTGAGGGATCCTCCAACTTCTTCTCCTGAGTTGAGTGAGGAAGACTGTATATCTTCCGAATCAGCTCCCTGAGTTTCACCGTTATATAAGATTTCTCCACCACTCTCTTCCCGCTCTTCATCTGGCGAGTTCTCCTGAGTGGAATCCTTGTTTCCAACTCACCATCATCATTCTCCGTCAGGTTGGCGTAGAAAGTAGCCACTAGATAAGGGGACAATTTGGACGGCCTCTTAACAAAGTCCAGTAAATTGGAGTTCTTGAACGCGCAATATACAGTTTTGACTTCTGGGATGTGGCGAAGAGAGAAGTCTGCAATCCATTTTGAAGTGATTCTGTCCTTTAGTGAGACAATTTCTTCAAGAAAATGGGTCCTGTAGGACTCAGTAGAGTGTAGGTGAGGTAGCCATGGAAATGCTTTCAAGCTTTGCAAAGGAAGATGTGAGTTGCAGAGTGTAAAAAGGGGTTTAGGAAATTTTGAGTGTGTAAAATGTGAAAAAAGGTAAACTTTCCTATTTATAAATGTGTTTTCAGTTTAAGGGATGGTTCAGATTAATAAACTTTTGACATTCAACGGCTCAGATTGAAAGGTAAGTAAGTGTATGATCGTGTATAAAAAGTGATGTCCTTTCAATTCTGAGAAAAGTAATGATTTGAATTTTTATTGAGAACCGTTCCCACCCATGCGCATTAAATGTAAAGTCAGGGTATGTATGAATTTATTTCAAATAATTGCATTTAATAATAACAAATAAAATGAATGGCTGAGGATTTAAGTTATAAAATCAAAATTGATGTGATGTCTGACACACAGAGATTACGAAAGGTTCATGATATACATACCAGTCAATCTAATCCTAAGATCCTTCTCATGAAGTTAGTTCCCACTGAAAGCCATCATTTTCTCTCTGAACTCTTTCCCTGGTCCTGAGTTAGTCATTCTTCCTGACACCACTTGTTTTCATACTAAACTGAATATTCATCCTGAACTTTCTACTCTTAGGTCAAGTAGTCCTAACTCTACTGACAGCTCAACAAACCTAGTTTCAGGCAAAACCTTAGTTAAGATGTAAGCCCTCTGCTTATCAGTAGGGATCCTTTCCATCCTGATATCTTTCTTCTCAACATGATCTCTTATAAAGTGATGTCTGATGTCCACATGCTTACACCTTGTGTGCAACACTGGATTCTGAGATAAGGCTATTGCACTATTATTTTCACAATAAATTCGGAGTTCAGTAGAAATTACTTGGTAGTCTCTCAGTTGTTGTCTCAACCAGAGAATCTGAGCACAACAACTGCCTGCCGCCATATAACCAGCTTCAGTAGTGGGCGTTGCAACACTTGTTTGTTTCTTTGAAAACAATGAGATCAGTTTGCTCCCTAGAAACTGACATATGCCTGTGGTTGATTTCCTATCAATCCGACAGCCTCCGTAAATAGCATAAGAATAACTTGTCAGTTCTAGGTTTTCATCTAAGGGGCACCAAAATCCAAAATTGACAGTACCTTTACGGTATTTCAGTATCTTTTTGGCACTCTCAAGATGACTCTACTTGGGATCTGACTGGTATATCGCAGAAACTCCTATTGCACAAGTGATATCAGGTCGACTCCTAGTAAGGTACAATAGTGAACCTATCAGTGCCCTATCCTTCCTTGTCATGATCCAGCTTCTCATTAGTATTCATAGGAATACTTGAAACCATGCTGGACTGACAACAAAACTTCTGAATCAAATCCTTAATGTACTTAGACTGATTTATAAATATTCCTGAATCTGATTGCCTGACTTGTAGACCTGAAAAGAAATTCATATCTCCCATCATAAACATCTCAAAATTACCAGTCATCAACTTGGATTTCTCACAAAGCTTTAGATTTAGTGATCCAAATGTGATGTCTTCAACATAAATTTGAACAAAGAGAATATCCTCACCTTCCTAATACAACACTAGGGAAATTTAATTACAGAGTGTTGCTTTTGGAATCTTGGTAATTTCAATCTTGGAAATTTCCCGTAACCTGGAATGGGACAAGGTCTTTTGTATTTATAGGAGATTCAAAATAGATCCGTTGCAGGAGATCTTTCCAAATTTTCTATATGGTAGGTATAGGCTGGGGTGTACTTGTTTTAATTTTCACCATACTTAAATGGAAATTCTTTTGTCCGCCACCTGCAGGTCTGAGGAACATTAAATGCGGCGCAGTCTCCGTACATACGTGTCACGTCCTTACTGGCTATTCTTCAAATGCCTAGTTTATTGATGTGACTTTATCCTTCATCGTACCATTATGACTCTGAATGCTATATACTTAACTCAGGTTTAATGTTTGTCTTTATTTAGAGATCCTGCCATTCTTTTTGTCCTCAGTTGACTAGCATAAATGCTAAGTCCCCATTGCGTCAGTAACCTTTTCTTTCAGGGTTTACAAGTGTCAGTATTAAAAACACTCAACCTGATTATTAAGGGTTTCTTTCACCTTCAATGAATGAGTCCTGACCTTAGTATGCTTAGTGTACTCAGTAGGAACATCTTCAGTGAAATATCTTCAGGATTGGCTTCTCATCTTCATCTTCTGGACCGATCTTCAGGTTCTTCAGTTTTCAGCTTCAGGTAAGTTGCCTTGAATTATCTTCAGTGCGAGTTCTGAAATTCAGGATTAACTTTTTCTTGAATTAGGATCTTCATGACTTCTCCATCAAACCTTCAGTCTTCAGTACGTTCCCCCTGAACTGAATACATGTAAATAGAAAATCTATTCTAACCAGACTAGTCCTGAACAATACAATCCTTAACTTTTTTATTTAGGCAAATTCATCAGAGGGTTTTGGGATCTGAATCAAAATAACTCAGATTGTATCCCAACAGTTGTTTAGTTGATATTTGATTTGATTTAAATTTAAAGTTGGTTTTAATATGAGTCAGCATAATGAAGAGGTTCGTGGTAGAGGGAGGAGGGGACGATCGCTCCCGTTACCTGAGGTCCACGAGTTCTGTCAAGAATTTATGATGATGCCATCCTCCCACGGAATTGACTACTCCTCTATCGTTGGATCTTTTTCAGAGTAGCATCCTCTACATGACATCCGTCTCAATATTATGTCATCTGGCGGAATGCAAGTATTATATATTTTCTTTTTTAATGTTAATATATTTATATTTATTATTAATATTAATTTATCATTTATGCAGGTTACTTCTTAGCAACAGGGTTACCCGGACCGTCACTGATTGCCTATCAAATGTGACCTAGTCTTCTGACGTTCCCTCGTGAAAATATGTACCCGGTGAAAAGAGGGCAAATTTTTTGAAGAATTTAAGGTTTATTTATAAATTTTATATATTATATTTGTTGGTCCCAAAGGCAGGTTTTGAGGAAAGAAACACTAAGTCAAGTCTAGAAGGGGGGGTTGAATAGACTTGATAGGTTTCAAAAACTTTTTCCGAATTGGCTTAATTTTAAAAACAACAGACTTCTTGAGATAGTCTGGTTTTGAAAATTGTGCGCTGTGTATTTTTTAGTGCGGAAACATTTTTGAGAAAAACCGTTCTTAGAGATTTGTGCACAAATAAAGAACAGAATAGAAAGAGCACGAGACACATAAATTTATAGTGGTTCGGACAAAAGGTCCTACTCCACTCTCCACAATCCAACTGGACTTGTGGGTCTCTCCACTATCTTTCTCACTCACTCACTTACTCACTTCGAGAGTACTACTCTCTTACAATAGTCATATGCTAAAAGCAATCGACGTCTAACAGCTTCTATAAAGCTTACAATGGATTAATATTGAGTAAAGGTTTTTGAGCACGAGTGAAGATTTTGACAGAGTTTCGACAAGCTTAAACGCGTGTAGAACGATTCTTGAAATCTTCACTTGAACTCTTATTTATAGGTTCAAATCAACTAGCCGTTGGAAGGACTAGAGATCTGAAATCCCATAATTTAGGAATCAATCAATCATTGAGATTGATTGAATCTTCTTCTTGATTCCCGGAAATCTTTGCAAACCTTCAATAAATCAAGTTTGTCCCCTTGATTGATTGACCTTCTATTATGGGAATCTTCTCGTTTGTCGCAAGTCAACCCTTGTGCGATTCTGTAGAATCTGGGCGAAGCATAAGACTTCAGTTGATCTATCTCCTCAGCTGATGTATCGGTCTGCTGATACTTGGACCTCAGCTGATGTACAACTCTGCTGGTGCACCTTAGCTGGTATCTTGAACTTGGTCTAGAATACGATCCTTGGTCCTTGTCTTGTCTGCGACGTGCTCAGCTGATCTTCTGATATCAGCTGATCTTCTGGCATCAGCTTATCTTCATATATCAGCTGAACTAACTCCTCTGATGTTCCTCTCTTGAAACTCCAGTGTCAGCTGCTTCAAGTCTTCTGTCTTCTAGAATCTGCTAAGTCCTTAAGGCCTTAGTTGGTCTTCTTCTCTATGAAAGCTTTGGATCTTCTAGGCAGCAAGGTTGATTCCCCCTTACAGAAACCTATCTAATCCTAACAAATCATCAGCTGACTAACAGGTTCAGCTGGTCCTATTACAAGCTGATTGGTTTATCATATCATCAAAACCTCTAACAAGAATATCCTAACAATATTTATTAATATTTAAAATATTATAAATTTAATTTATATTTTTATATAAATTTAAGTACAGAAATGATGCATTTAAAATCCGGCGCACGACGCTAAAGTATACAAACTATTCTACGAGAAAGCGGAGAGTCAGATGAAAGACATGGTCAAGGTATTTAATTTGGAGACAGCCGAAGATGGTCGATGCATTTGGAACGGCTTGGTTACCTACTAGATGGATTCAGCTGTGATGAAAAAGTCCTAGAAGACCCGGGACAATCGGATGAGTGTCCCTACAGGATAAAGCATAAGCAAGCATAGGGCTGGCTCTTGGACTATCTACATGCATAGCCTCGCTTTGATAAGTATTTAATTTTTTAATAATTAATTATAAATTTATTTATTTTTAATAGGAGATAGAGCCCGGACAAAAGCCCAATGCATTCAAGAGACTGAGTTTTTGTCACCATTGAACTAAGGAGACTAGTGCGTCCACCTACCACCGCACCCACAAAATTCACATAAGTATTTTATATTTTAATTCTAATTAATCTTTAATTATTCTACTAAAATTAATATTAAATTATAATTTTATTTTGCTTAATTTAATAACAATGTGAGAGATGCCATCATCGAGGCAGAGATGCACATGGCACCCACCCCGGAGAACCCTACCCCCACCCTTGTTGATGTCGACCACATCTATTTAAATGTTATCAGAGTCAAGAAAGGAAAAATCGTAGGACTGGACAATCATAGTAAGACTGTCTGGCTATTTCAGCCCCAGGGTTTGTCATCCTACTCGATCGACTCTCACACCTTTATCAACATGGAGCACTAGCTTTTCGAGGTGAAAAAGAGGCTGCGGAAATAAGAGCAAATGAAGGCGAGGATGAAGATGTGGTTTAATACCTTGGCAGAAAGAACCGGTCTTGCACTTCCCGAGTCTTCTGATTCGAGTGATGATGGTGGGAATAGGGGTAAGGGTGGGAGTGGGGGTGACTTGATTCCGTAGATGATCAGTAGATATTTTTGTTGAATAATTTATTAATTTTCTTGTTGAATATTTTTTTATGTTCTACCTCAAATTTATTTTTATGTTCTATTATTAAATGAATAAAATTAAACAAAATTGTAAATCTGTAGTAGTATAGAACATTAAATTTATAAAAACAAAAGTTGGACTAATATACAATTTTTAAAAAAATTGACTTAATTTGGACTTATATACTATTAAATACAAAAATATAAACTAACAAGTAAAAAATTTTAATAGTGTAAAATATTAAATTTATAAAATAAAAATAAGTTTTTGAAATATATATAGAACAAAAATAAATTAGTTTGATGAATTTTAAAAAAAAGGGACACAATTTGGACCTATATACAATAATACATAAAGAATAACAAATAATTATTTTAGTAGTGTATAACATTAAGTTTATAAAATTTTACATAAGATTGTTGAAATTAAAAAAGAAATTAATTTGATGAATTAAAAAAACATGACTCAATTTGGAATTACATACAATTAAATACATAAAAAACTCACACATAAAAAATTATAAGTAATGTAAAATATTAAATTAAAAAAATTAAAAATAAAGTTGTTGAAATATATATAAACAAATTAGAAATAAAAAAGAATTAATATGATTAATATTATAAAAAAAAATTGATTCAATTTGAAGTTATATACAATAAAATGCATAAAAAAAAAAAGTGATGGTTCGATTCACCATATATACATAAGCTACTAAGCCCTTGGCCAAGTAGGTTCAAACCCCGCCTAGTGCTCAAGTAGACGTGGATTCGACCCCACTTGACCTTATTTTTTTTACGTTTCTGACGGTTGCCAAATATATAATAACATTTGTATATTAATTTGATTATTATCATTTCGACCTCCTTAAATGGTTGCTAACTAAAAATATTAGCGATCGTTTTAGTCAGTCGCTAAATAAGATTCGAATGAGTGAAGACCTAGGTCAATTAGCGACCGTTAAGTGGTCATTGATTTAACGACTGTCTGCAAAAACGATTTTAAATTTAGTGACTATGATTTTAGCGAGCGACCGAAAACGATCACTAAATCTTATTAGCGATCAAAAAGTTGTCGCTAATTATGTGATCGCTAAATTTTTATTTTTTTTTTGTAGTGGGATTTTGATATCTATAAACCAGACCCCAAAAATTTGAGCTCCCAGTTTTCACATATTAAATCAGGTTCGACGAGACAATTATAAAGAGTTTAAATCATAAATTGTCTTACTATTTTTTGAAAAAATAGATTTAGTCCCAAAATGAATTTCTTATTAGATTTCCAATTTATTTGATAATGTCCAATTTTTATTCCAAGTCGGTAGTAAAAATTGAAAAAAAATTATCATTTTAAAGTTTGAAATAAGTAATTACCAATATAAGTGCTAATGTGACATCCATGCTAATTATATTTGATTTTTTCTTTTCTTCTACAATTTTATTACACATCATTTGTTTTAATATTTTCTAAAAGAAAAGGAAAAATCAAATACAATTAGCACTTACGGATGCCACATTAACACTCATGCGAAAAAACAACAATTTCGAAGTTTAAAAATCTAATTTATCAATTTTTACCGTCGATTTGACACCAAAATTAAACCTTTTTTGAGAAATTTGGACTAAATTGAAAAAAAAAATTAATTTTGAAACTAAATCTATTTTCTAAAAAAGTTATGTGACGATTTGCGATTTAAACTCAAACTATCTGCATTTAAGTTTTAATGGTTTAATTTGTTTTATGTCTATTTGGAGTTATTCTTTCGTATTTATTCTTAGAATGATGTAGAATTCTTTAGAATAATAAATATAAAAATATTATAAAATAATTTAGAATAATTTAGGATATATTGAGACTTATGGAGGGATTCAAGAGAATTTCTTATAACAGTCAATAAAAGATCATCTCCATTATAAAAGATCACAATGGTGGCATCTAAAACTCATTTAATTATCATTTAATTATTGAATGGATGGTCCGCTGCATCCAAATTATTGTGGGCCTTTGTTTAAACAGGAGAGATAAAAAATTCATCCAAATGTTTGGATAGGAGAGAGAAAACATTTGGTCAGCTTTTTTCTTGTTGTGTATATATATATATATATATACTCCCTCCGTCCCAGATGAACTTGCAGGTTTTCCTTTTCGGGACGTCCCAGAGGAACTTGCAAGGCCAAAAATGGAAATCCTTTTATAAACTTCACCCTCACAATATCTACATATTTACACAAAATGCCACTACTTTTTCAATTTTTGGGCCCACATTACACTCAATCCAACTAACTTCTTTACTTTTTACATAAAATTTTACCAAATTAACCCTCAAAACACTACTTTTTTTATTTTATTCCTTTTTTTCCTTAATTTGTGTGCCCTCCACCCCTTGCAAGTTGCTCCGGGACGGAGGGAGTATATATTAATAATTGTTTCATGCTGCATGCAACGACTTTTTTATTGTTGTACAACATATATATATATATATATATATATATATATATATATATATATATAAATAATTG